>VWZK01018988.1:5780-75443 GCA_013396935.1 Baryphthengus martii
AAAAAAAAAAAAAAAAGAAGGTATTGAAATCTACATATCTATTTGTGCTTTAAACCACCAGTCTCTCAATAAGACATAAGAAAAAGACTGTGCTTTTGAAGAGCCTGAAATGCTTTATGCTTTGCTACTGCAAATTTAGTCAGCAAAAGCAGCTCAACTCATCTAAAACTCGTTTCTGAATTGTGCTGACATTAATGAAACCAACAATGAGACCAGTGCAAAAACAAAGACAGAAAGAAAAAAAGCTTTTTATTTTAAGCTTCATTGAAAATAAAAGAACATTTGCCAAACAGAAACAATTTGTGATTAATAGAATTTAAGATGTCATCAAAATTTAAAATAATCATACCTTAAATGTTGAATCACAGGCTAAATTTATTGCAACAAGATATAAAAAATATTATCTAATTTATTACAGTAAGAGATAAAAAATATTCTAAAGGTGACCTACTGTATGTCCCCCCAGACTTTTGGCCAAAATTGGTGCAACATGGCTATGATTTATTTCGTGCTCAGATTTCAGATCCTCTGGCTGTCCATTGATTTGCCACGTTCATGACAGAGTAACAACTGTAAAGCAGCTAAGGGGCTTACTGGAAGTCCCTGATGTATACACCTGGCAGATGCTAGCAGTAGATCCTGATAAGATGGTCTTTTGGCCTATTGGCATCGCTATTCCTTGTTTTCAGGCAGGCAGTCCACACAGATGAGTAGTTCATTCCTCCAGTGAAGGCTGCTGGTGACGTGAAGAGTCCTTCACCAGCTGAAGGACCTGACAAGGAAAAGGGCAGGAGGCACTTCAATTTTCAAGAGTAATGCTTGTCTCTTTACTTTGTACCCAACACGTAAAGAAAAGGTGCTGGAAATCTTGTTGATAAAGTTCCTGACCAGATCACTTTTTCATGTATAATTGGGAGTGAATAGAGTGGGAGTGCCGATGAGGAAAAAGGAGAATAAAATTGAATTCAAGTCAAATAAGCCCATAGAGGAAAATAAGAGGGGAGACAGATGGGAAAGTTTTCCTGGTGAGGTAGATAAATGCCCAGATATAAGTATAAAGAAAGGTAGACCATTCAGAAGTACAGGTTAATAAAGTCACCTAGAACCTCTTTATTGTAAAATAAAGAGGTTTGTTGCCAGCTTTCAGAAGAAATAAGGAAGGAATTGTGTGCATTTTTTTGTTGTTGTTATCACAGAATTTATAAAGCCTACTCTTTTCCTTGCTTTGATGATGTAAAATGCATTTCATAGCTTCACCTAAACCTAAACTGCCTTACTTGGATTAAAAATTTGCCCCGCTGAGTGTGCATTTATGGCAATATAATTAGTGGGGAAGTGTATCTCTCTCTTCTCCTCTTAGTTTCTTCAGGCCTTGAGTAAACAGAGTTGTGTTTGTATTTTCTTTCTGTTTTTTTTTCACATATCAGGAAGAAACAATAGCATGCACTCACTTTGTGAAAAATTGTCATGTAACATCATGTAGAAGATGCTTATCTTCTGGCAATCCAAAAGAAGTAATTGGAAAAGGACTACCATAATGAAATAAAAAATCTCACCTAATTTATCTAATTGTTTATGCAAACTCCATTTTATCAGTAACAAGAACTGTCATCTAATGATGTTCACACTAGTTGCCCTAAGGATGAAATGGCAATCAGAGACATTTTTCATTCTATTCGGGTTTCTGAGTTGTCATGCAAATGAGTATGCAGATGTAGTCTGAGGATAAAACAACCTCAGTGATGAAATGAAACATGAAACTATCACTTGAACCTTTTGGTGTTGCTTTGTGGAGCTGCATTGACTAAACAGCAGTACGCATATTATTACCATCAACATTTGACATTGCCTTGATTTTGTAATGCTCTGGTGGGGAGTTTGTTGTGATCTTGTCATGTCTTTCTATTTAAACACTTGACCAATAGCTTTGTCTTCACTGCAGCCATTCCATAACTATGTGTCTTGAAAAAGTTTCCAAACTTATTGTTTAGAATGAGGCAGTTAATATAAGAAAGGAAATTCTAATACTGCTTCAGTTGGTGTGCATTTTTATACACAGTGTACCTATTTATACACATACATATTAATTTGCATATATATCTCAGTGGTTTAAATACTCATGTACCTGTGTATAGATGACAGAGTTTCAGAAAGGTCATATTTTTGTTTCTCTTCTTCCCATTCCTTTTTCAGGAAGAATTTCAGCCCTTAAAAAAAAGCTAAACTAAATTTTTAGCTCTTGATGCACAAAAAAGGAAAACGTTTAAACTCCCTTTTTGTAGATGACTATAGCTAAGCAGATAATGAGGGGTGAAATCTGCAAATATTTATTTAAATGAAACATTTAATTTTCCATGGCAATATTCTAACTCGTTTTGTGCTCACTTTGCAAGAATCTTCTAGGAAATTAATTTACTGAGAGGCTGCTTAAAATATGTATTGTTACTGAATAGTGGATGATACCAGAGAAAGTCATACTTGGAGTTCTAATATGCAATTATTGAAAATGAACAATAAGCTATTAGTTCTAAGCTGTGTTCTGCCCTGCAGAGAACAATAAAGAAAATGTGACTGCTGCTTATGTGCTAGCTGCAATCTTCTGCTCTTTTTTTTCCAGTTGTAGTCGGACGTCATCATCAAATGCATAGTCCGTTCCTACAGACATTTTATGTATTTGTAACTTAATGCATGGTCAAAATGGTCTTATAATATGACCAAACATGGGCAGAAATATTTGCAGAATGGGAAATTTATGAAGCCAGACTTTCAGGGCATCAGTTATATTCACATAGACAATAAAGTGCATCAAACAAAAGATCTGTTTTGGTTTGTTAGTACAGATAAATAATAAAAGATCAAAATCAAATTCATCTTCACTGTCTCCCATTATTCCATACTTGCAGTAAACTGCTTACTACACTATTGTCAAGTATATTTACAGACAGAATTAATAAATAAATACTATTATTATATCATGAATCCTTAAACTACTCTCAGCCTTCTGTTCAGAGCTGTACATTGTAGTGTGTTTCAGGCTCACTGCTGATGCTTGCCTTGTGAATGTCCAGACCCAGGCTTGCGGGTCTCGGGTGCATGCAGCAGAGAACCATAGTTCCCCAGGTGCTCTGTAGCACACGTGCCAGCCTGGTTGGGTCACAAATCAATACATACAAGTGGCTGTACATCAAGAGGCAGGTCATCTTGTTCAGATTTGTGCTCAAAGGGCTCCAGCAAGGAGGCAGGCTACATAGGTGCAAGGTATATTATGGCCTCTTGCTCACCCTGAGTGACCAGTGTGCCATTGCCTCTCACAGCTTAAAAGAAGATGCTTTTTCACAACTGTTCAAAAAGGAGGAAAGGAAGCTGTATTCAGCAAATAAATTATTAACTCCGAATTATTCCCTCAGCTCTATGGCACAGTCATTGCTGTCCCAGTTTTCCGTCTTGCATACGAAGCATAAAATACCATTCCTATCCTCAAAGACTTTTCTGATAGAAATTGGCGAGATGGGTGAAGTCAGAAATTGAGCTTTATGAGATAGCATCCTTCAGCAAAGAATATACAATTTCTCAATTTTATTTTTTCAAGACCTTGTTCTATTCCTCCTGAAATGAAAGAGAAACTTGCCATTGACATAAAGGAAAGAAAGAGGGGCCCTGCAGTTTCTCTGACCTGGAAGGATCTACTTAGATGCATATATCAGCAGCAAAACATTCACCCTTGGTACATATTTGGTACAGTGATCTCAATATAAACTTTTAGCCCTTTTCACTACTTGCTTACAAAAGTTTGATACGATTTAGCAGTGTGACTTTTCGCAGAGGTCGAGAGACTGAACAGAAACCTGTAAGACATCTACGTCATCTAGTGCAGAGATCTTACTGGCTAATGCACTGTAGTGCTGAGCCCTTCTTACATAAGCATTTTTATTAAACTGAGAGTAGTTTTACAAAGTAACCCAGATGTTTTCAAGATAAATTAAAACTTCATACTGTGTTGACTCCTATCACTTGTCCCAGCTCATCCATAGTAGAAATTTGTCAGGGCAAAAAGTACTTTGCTCTTTTATTGTGTATCTGTTCAACAATAGAGCTCCTTATCTCTGTCTTGCAAATATGGAGAATGAAATAAGAAAGGGACATGATCTGCTGAAAATAGGACAGTAAAGCAGGGTCAGAAGTTAGATTTGACTCTGTGTGTTCTGACTCCTAAATCAGTTTCCCTCTGCTAGACAGTATGTGTTTCCAGAATGTCTGCTTGTGTATCTATAGCTGTACCAATATATCCCTGTGTATCTCTCTTTCTGTACAACTGTTTTTAGAAGTAAAACAGGTGGCTATCAGATATGTATGTGTTTATGTATATAGATTCAGTAGTATTCTATTATTAAGAACAATATTAACACTGTTAGTGCTTAGGAGATCAGAGACCAGAGAATAAAGGAGATGTGTGAAATATTTTGTAGGAAAAGCTGTTTGGTTATGCAGACAACTGTATACATATATCTGACTGGATAAATGCATTTTGTATTGAACTGTTTCACTGTAATAGGGGAAACTCTCACTTTATTAACAAGAAGGATTGGCTGAAACTGTAGTTATTATTAAGGTAGTTAGAAATCCATCAACTGTAGAAATATACTGAAATTTATTAATTCTGAAGAACATAAGACTATTAAGAAATTTCCAAGGAATAAGTCACAGAGTACGTATTTTTAAGTCATCTATGGAGTAAGATGTTTTGACTGGATGTTTTCCTGTGTGAGACTTAGTATTCTGTAATTACTGAAAGAGAAAGAACAGTTTACTCTGGATTTTCTTTCATGTTTCTGTGAACGTAAATTCTTGAGTCTAGAACTGCAATTAATTTCCAATCATTATTTATCCTCTCTATAAATTTAAATAGTAACATAAATATTTAACATCATTTAATAAAACAGTTTAATGTAAATATAAACTTGTATTTTGTATTTATAAGATAGACTTTGAAAGTCTGCAGTATGCTGATGGTTAATTATAATCACAGTTCTGTTTGCCTGGGAAAGTATATTAGGGATGATCTACCTGCAAGAGCATCTTAAATCAGCTAGTCAATGCAGAAATACATATTATACCTTGCTGATCTCTGGTATTAGATCTGAGCGAAACAGTTATTTGTCAGACGGTCTTGGCTCCGAATGCTTCCTGAGTAATTCAGAAGGCGAGGAAAACGGTTCCAAATCTTCATTCCCCATACTGACGTCTTCCACTCTCGTGGCAAAGCAGATGGAGGTACCAGCTACATCACGTGCTGAGGAGTAAGCCTGTTCCCTTGACGCAGTCTGTGCAAGTCTGATCAGATGCCGATCTTCTGGAGGCCAGGAGATAGAAAATGACAGAGAAGCAGAAACTTCCCATTGACTGGAACTTGCTCAGGCAATCAGTGTGGAGAACAACCAATTTAAATAAAACACCATAGATATAAAAGTTACTAAAAGTCAGTACATACCCAAATTTAGCCTTCATACTGATCCCCTTATGTCCTTTCTACTGGCTCATATGGCCACCCTGCAGCCTATTCAGAAAGTCATTCAACCTAAATGCTGTCTATTACATGAGATGCAGAGCAGGTTTGAGCTTGATTCTTGGTAAACATGTTACTAAATTCTCAGAAAAAATGTCACACCATAGCCAAGCATCACTGTACTTGTTTAAGATCCTTTTTTAAGCTTTTTGTGTATTCATTTTTCTGCTATCATCCTATTTCTCTTTATCTGGCTCTGAATGATTTTTTTTTTCTTTTTTTTGACATTTCAAGCAAGCCAGAAACAGGACAAGAATAAAATTCACTCAAGGCTCAGGCTTGAACTCATTTTGCAGTTAGGGATTTATTGCAAGGATTTTGGATTTATCCAGCTTGACACCAAACATGTAAATTTCTCTAGCCCTATTTCTTCCCTGCAGTGTGACAAACAGAAATCCTCCCCCAAAATAAAAGCTCTGAGATATTCAGGGTTTCTGCTATGTTTTCCCAGATCTCTGCTCTGTGACTTAATTTTTGGGCAGCAAAATCCTCTTTGTGTCTCTTTGTGAGTTTAATATCCTTTGTAAGTGAAGGGTCTAAATGGGTTTAGTTGCCTCAATTAGTTCACAGGTAGTCAATGGTTTCCTGAGCTGTTTCTTTATCCTGCCTGGGAATTAAGCTGCAAAAGTGGTTCACTGAAAATATGTGGCATGATCTGGAGGTTACCAAAGGCCTCTTCACTAGCTGTGGGTTAAGTACTGCTTGAAGGTTTAGATTAAGGTTCTGAAATAACTTTAAAAATACAGTTGAATAATCCAGAAGAGAAGGCTTACTTGCTAAGTTTTTTATGCTAGTTTTCTTCTTTGTAAAAAAAATAATAATTTGGGGAGCAATTCTCTTCCCAGATATTCCATGATAAACTGACCTTGCAGGAATCAAACTGAGTTCAATAACTGAGACAGGAATTGGCTTTTATTCTCCAGTTTGAATATATTGCTACTGGTGAGTATGTGACTTAGCAGGATTTTTTTGATAGTGTTTTAGTATAGTTAAGTCATTTGACTAATGATGGAGGAGGACTTACTGGTTATGGGTAGTGTTTAGGTGCATGTTCCTAATGCAGTCACCAAAAGCAAATTCAAATATGATCTGGCTAACCAGTCTATAAAGTGTGTAGATGAATGCTTGATGAAACAGGGAAAATACAAACCCCATGTTGTGGAGCACATCTGTATACCCTACTGCAAATGGAGCATTTCCTAGGAGATGTAGCTCTGTGTTTTGGGAACACCAGCAAATGTCAACAGTCTCTCAAACAGGTCTGAGTGAGAATCAATTTTCCTACCCCCAAAGTGTAGTTGTAATTTGTTTCAGAAATGAAGTGGTAAAATAAAATTATGATCTTGCAGCAATTGTAAGGCAATTTTTTAGAAATTTGCAATCTTTATCCTCTTTCCTTGTTCTACCCATGTTATATACCCATGGTCAAGTCATTTATTTGCATGTGTAATAGTCAGACCTTCGGTTCTTTGATTCAAGTCAGAAATTTGACTTTGAATGCTCTGACAACCTGGGGCTGCTGCAGTTGTAACTGCAAATGTGTACTATTCAATTAGGTGGGCTTTGGGATCTTCCTTTTTTGCTGAGTGCTGTAACCAGAAATCTTGAAAGTCAGTCTCTAGTCATACCGGCCAAAAGAAAATTACCCAAAGTAAGATGCTCTAGCAGAAAGACTTGTCAAGTCATGATAGCTCTCCAGATGCAGTGAGAATTTGTGTATTATCAATACATGAGTAAACACATCCCTCTTCTAAGTCCAGATTCCCTTTTTCTGAGGGTCAGCTTTGGAAGCGCCTTTTCCTTCCAAAGTCTTCTTTCACAGGTGCGTAAGTCTACATTTGGAGTAATGTAGATGGAAAGCAACAGACTGCAACTGAAAGTTTACAGGTGTGGTAATTTTCATTTTGAAAAAGAAAAAATAAGAGAAAATAAAAAAAAGAAAAAATCTATAGAGAAGCTATAGGCTATATAATAGTTATAGAGTTGCAATAGTCAATACATAGAGGGCTCAGATGCACCACTTTTTGAATGCATTTATGATGTCAGAAAGTTTTAAGATACCATAGTGATAAACTAATTTTGAAGTCATGTACTTTCTGGCAGCTAATGACTGGACAATGGATCTTAAATTCTGTGAAAGAGCTTGTCATTTTACCTCTCCTGTCATTGGCTGCCAAAAAAGACGTTAAAACTCTATTTTAAATCACAGATATCTAAAAATATAAAGTAATTACTTTTAAATATTTTGCCTTTATTACCAAATTAAAACTGTGTTATTCCATCCAAAGCTCTGGCCTGCATCATTACCTTTGTTCTTATTATATTATTCTGTGAAAGAAGCAGGCATCACGCTTCTCTCAGTGAAATTCTCTGAACCAGTTCCCCCAAGATTTTAATAGCATCTGATTTACTGCATTTAGTGATCCTCTGTAGGAACAAATGGATGAAGTGCTTTATGGTTTTAACTTAGCTCCACTTCTCTCTGCCTTTAAATCTCTAATCCTTTTTTTTATCTAGGGACCCAGACCAACAAACCAACCATAGCTCAGAAGAGATTTTTCCAGATGAATGAAATCTCTCAGAACTGTTTAAACTGAGACCTTGAATGAAGATGATTTTGTACTGTGAAGCAGAGGGCCAAATCCCTAGCACATGGAAATCAGCACAGTACTATTGACTTCATTCAAAGTCAGTAGAACTCTCCTCATTTGTGTTAAATGAGGATCTGACCAAGGCTTTCTTTAAAGAACTGATGATATTCCTGTGCATGTTTAAGTTTTGAAGAGTTTCACTGGAGTGTTTCCTGATAAAGGTAGTGATTTTCCCAACACAATGTTTTCTAATAGCAGCTATATTAGTAAGCAAGTAAAATGGGCCAAGAACCAATCTGTGGTGGTAAATGGTACATAGTTTTCTTCCTTAGCTCAGAGGCTTCATGCATCCAACCTGTTGGGAATAGTCCCTTGCCCAGAGTGTTCCATGAATGCTGCTTGGGCACTGTGTAGGACTATTGGCAGAGGTCAAAGCTGTTTTCAGGACCATGCTAAGAATCCTATAGCATGAGTGGCTGCATACAAGAGCTTTTGTCTGTGACCTATTTAGAAGGTTTTTTTAGATCTGGTGCCTTTGATTGTTGAGTGGGAATTCAGTTTAAATGCGGAAGTGATTTTTTGGCCTTAAAATTGATATTTGTGCAAACTGGGTCCTGTTGATTTCAGAACTTTTCCAGAGTGTCTCTTGCACTGAACTGTTTTGACGGTTGGGCTAGTTAAAGTTGTAGTAAATTAATGACAATGATAAATAAATTCTGTATTATCTTCTGCTATAAATTGGGATTTTTTGTCTGGAAAATCAAGATCGAACAGATACTACACAAACTGAGTTTGTAAGTATTCTTAAGGTCTTTGTTGCTCACTATGTATCCCTACCATTATGTTCATAATGCAACCTTTCAGTTAACTCAATAACTATAGTTAAAGTTCTGTGTGAAAATGGTGAGCCTTGATCTCTACGCTGAAAACCAGCATGAGAAATCAAATTAGGAAAAATATGCTTTGCAAATCTCAATTTCCATTTCTATATGGCCTGAATACCTGCAATTTATCTAAACTCTGGGAATTATTTAACAGAAGTCATCAACCACAACAAATGTATGTATTTCAATCCAAAAAGCAAACAAACAAACTTTGTCAGGTTATATTGAATAGTAGTTGCTCTTCATGTTGAATATTTCAGAGTTCTGAACAAAGAATCTGAATTCACCTGCTCAGGGCAGACTGCTAAACAAGCAGCTAGATTCTACTTTTCTGAAAGAATTGCCCTTAGGACATAGTGCTGTAATAAAATGTCCTTCAGCAGGCATGTTATCAACTTCATATAGGTAACTGCAATTCAAACCATGTGGCAGCAGGTCTGTCAGAAATTTACGTCCTTTGATGTCTGAACTCTAAAATCTAGAGTCAATCTCTTGTGTGACTATGTTTTAAGAATTCATTCAAGGAGACATATTTTCCAGACGGCACAGAAGGCATATATCCATACTGTTTTCTTCTGGGTGGATAGAGATATCAGCTCAGATTTATCTGATCAACAAGGGATTTGAATGCATCTTGAGTGAAAAGGAGCTATTGGATTACTCAGTTATTGGATAAAGGAAGGAGAGTGCAATGCCACTTCTGCGAAATGGCTGGCTTAGATGTGGTTTTAGTGTTTTGTCATTGCTAGGATGTGAATCCTGAGTGGCTACTCTCTTCAGTCCCTAGTAATGCTCTAAGAGTATAGTGATCACCCGTGAAACACCATGAATGAAATGGAAAGAGAATCTTAGTTTACTGATGGTGGCTGTGTGCGAGCATTGCTCTAAAAGCATTAGGAGATGTACCTGTTGCCAGTGTAGCTGGAGAGTGCATTTAACTCTGTCAAAACAGGGATGGATACCAATTCTCCCATTTATTTTCTTGTGAGTTCCTCAGCACCTGTATGTTACAGTCATTGGGAGATTGCTTCATGTCTTTATTATGTAGGCATTACACGAGCAACACTTTCCCACATAAATGACAATTTAAATGGATTTCTGAATAACCCAAATATATTAACCCTAAAATAAGACAGATATTGCTGTACTTTTGCTTGACTCTTGCTAAATCTTTGATTATATACATACTTCTTAGGTTACTTGATCCTTATCTACTCATATGGTAAGTGTAATGATTTGGAAAAATCAAGAAATTGCATCCAATAACCCATTACGTCTCTGCACCTCATGCTGCATTAGTAAAAAAGTCAATAATGTATTGATGAGACCTATTTAACCTTTGACAATATTTCTTCATTGGAGCAGTATCTTCCAAACTTGTTTAGGACTGTTGCAAGAGGGAGTTATCCAAGGCCTGCTGGGACTTCTTGTTTTGAGAATTACTTTGATGTCTGATACCAGAATTACTCTTTAACTAGCTGTAGAAAGCATATGTCTTTGCCCATGCACAAGTATTGTTCTGTAAATATAAAGTAGGAGGCATTTTGACATTGCCATAAAGCACTGTTGTGTTTTGAAGGCACATTGCAACCTGCATGTGGATATAGGAGCTGTGCAGCTGCATGTCAGCCCTTGTGCTATGAGATGTGACTTGGACAGGAGTGGCTGAAGACTGTTGCTTTTTTAGCACTCTTGCTAAATCTGCTCCCACTTGACTGAGTGACATCTCATTCCATATTACCAACCTCTTTGATTTTCTAAATTTCCCAGATGCAGATATCAGAGTGCACTTGGAGTTGCTGATTAAGTCTTTTTTGTACTTAGGCTAAGCAGGCCTCCTCCTCATATGAACTGTTTAAACGGTCTCTGCCAAATCATCTGTTACGACAGAGGTGATCCAGGCTTCTTCAATATGTCTGGAATCTTAGGATATACCATCAATCCCTGTTTCTTAATAAAAATGTTTGAAAAAAAATTCTTATATTTGGAATTAAACATGAATGTGCAACATCATTTCTCTGAGCCTACATAGTATTTTACTTCATCTTCACAGCTCTCTTGCTTTGAATAAATGTTGTCTTGCAATGGTTTTTGGTTGATTGGTTGGTCAATCAGTTGTTTTTTCTTCTGGCAATACTTCAGAAGTTGCCCCAGGTTAGTTTTAAGTGTAAGATGTAGTCCGTTCAGTTCAACCTTGAATGCTACATTATGTTTTTTCCTGCATATTTTGTCCCTTGGGAGTGTGAAATCACCATGTGATGTACACTCATGACCACAGTGTTACCTCCAGATTCTCTGGGCAGCCTCTATGTTGTTGGGAAAGTACCTATTTTATTATACTTCCAGCAGCCAGCCCTCCTCTTTGCTGTTCGTAGTTTCCAGCTGTTGCTTGTTACCGTGCTCCTTTTTCTACAGCTCTACTGTTCTCTCTTGTGAAGAGATATTGTTCTCCCCATGCACTATTTTTGTATTATGAGAATGTTCCTGTAGCTATTTCAGTTCTGTTTGGCTCATCTTCCATGTATCGAGGCCACCTGATACAGGACTTGTGCTTTGGGAATGCTAAGTAACATTGCCTGCGCTTGAATCTGAGTGACAGCGTCTCTTCCCAGAAGTGAGCTCCTTTTATACGTGTGACTATTTTTTCTCTTATTAGATCTCTTTTGAAGTCCACATATCTGCAGCATTCAGCAAATCTATCAACTGCTGTCATGAAAGCTTCATTCTTTACCTTTATTCCTAGCATTTTATTATAACAAGTGATTCTGTCTGAGACTGTTTCTTGAAGGAAGTCACAAGGAATAATAGGATACTCCACTTTGAGACAGGCTTTCCTGTCACTGTAAACTTAGACACTATAACTAGGAAAGAGCCAAGACTTGCACCTTAAAAAATAGTTTTATAACAGTTTGCTTCTTAATTAAGATGTCAATCAGCAGCTAGCCACTGTCAATTGTTTTACTTGAATTGGTTTCCCTGACCCAATATGAGAATGTTCCCTGGAAAGTTTGTCTAAGTCATTACATTTTTGTAATTAATCTAATATTATAGAATGGAATGGAATGGAATAGAATAGAATAGAATAGAATAGAATAGAATAGAATAGAATAGAATATTAACTAAGACAGGAAATTGTGACATTTGTTGTACACATTTTTTTTCTCTGAATGAAATATATATAAATCCAAGAGGGAAGATTACTTTTCTGACACTAGCACACATAAGAACAGTGTGTCATATAGCCTTAATGGTATGTAATCATATTATCTTGTTCAAATCTGAATCATTAACATTCTTTGCATTTTTATCAACTTCAGAAAATAACCAGCTTCTGCTGGTATAGAATGTTGTCTCTGGAGGAAAATTGCTCTCCTGTGAAATGGAAAAATTGATTAGTATCCAATATTGTAGCTTCTGCAAACTGCACTATCTAGTTAACTATTTTGCTCATACCAAAATACCCTGTAGTAATACATATTGAAGAGCAATTAAGTAATTGAAAGATAACTTTAAGGAAAATTGATTTTTAATCTAAAATTTATTTTTAAGAAGCAAATTGTCAATGTTTGGTTTGGGTTTTTTTCAAAAACAGAAAAGGAAAGATTAAAATATCTTTTTTTTTGAAGATTTTGGTGAATGTTATATGTGAACGCATTTTTGTGAGAAAATGTTTTTAACAAATACATTTTTCACAAACAGTTATTCTTCTAGGTTTGCTTTGTCCTTCTACATTAAAAAAATAAAACCAAATCCTTAATTACATATCATGGTTTAACCCCAACCAGCATCTAAACACCACAAAGTCACTCACTCCTCCCCCGTCCCAGTGGGATGGGAAGGAAAATTGAAAAAAAAAGAAGAAAAAAATGTGTGTTAAGAACAATTTAATAAATAAAATAAAACATAGAAACAATAACTATAGTAAATTATGACAATAATAGTAATGAAAAGGAATATAACAAAAAAGAGAAACAAAACACACCAAAAGACAAGTGATGCACAAGACCGCCCGCTCACCAATGCCCGAGCAGCAATCCACACCCACTGGCCAACTCCGTCCAGTTTATACCCTGAGTATGAAGTTCTATGGTAGGGAGTATCCCTTTGGCTAGTCAGCTGTCCTGGCCACACTCCCTCCCAGTTGCTTGTGCTCCTGCACACTAGCAAAACACGAGAAGTTAAAAAGTCCTTGATTCCTTATCAACAACTATAAAACTTGGCATATTATCAGCATTCATCTCATCTAGAATCCAAAACACAGCACTATTCTGCTACTGAGAACTGAGCTGCTAAAAAGAAAGAAAATTAGCTCTATCCCAGCTGAAACCAGGATATGAGATTTTTTCAAAAAGTGCTTTTCCCAGAATGATATTTTTGAATGGATGTAGCACTCAACATTTTAAATAAATATCATCTTTTGCAGAAAACACCAGTCCAACCGAGTACCTACTGAACTCAAAGGCAATATATGAATCATAGAGACATGTAATAATTTAAGATGAAAGGAATTTCTGAAGATCATCTAGTCAAGATTCTCCTCAAAGTGGGACTAACTTCAAAGTTAGCTTAGTTTTTACAGGATACAGATTTTCCAGGAAGACTCTATATAGGATCTAGACATCTTTAAAAGTCTACATATATGTTGGGGCTCAAAATATGACATCACCAGGAAGGAATATGAAGGTAGATCTCACAGTTTGAGATGACTCCCTGTGTCTTCTCCAATTGTGAAAGACATTTCAGTTTGAATCTCTGAGGAAAGAAATTTTGCAGCATCCAAATAAACACCCATTTAAATGCAGTTCCCTTTCCAAAAAAAAGATTCTTTTTCTTTGGGTTCAGTTATGAAGCCTGCTGCACATATGTAGATAAAAATCATAAATAGAAGGATGCCTTTGTCTTAGTAGTTTGTGTCTTAATTAGATATTCTCTTTTGAATCTCATCTAAAGATGAAAGAGCAGGTCCCAGACCATGTTGTATGCATGTTGCAGTTCCTTGACTCACATATTCTAAAAGTCTCTAATACCACTTATTTGTCAGTTGTTATACATATGATTGAGGATTTAGTTTGAGGCTCTGAGAACCTGATCATTGGCACATGTAGAAAGGTGTCTTTATACACAAGGATTTTATTCATCATTTTATAACTTTTTAAATTAGCAAATACATATATAACTCCAGAGATATTTTGTGAAATGATGTGGAAGAGCAGCTACAGTAAAAAGGATAAAAATCCAAACACTTAAAGTGCTTTATTTAGTTTCTCAAAAACACTTGAATTGTTGAGTGAATGTAGTGGAATTCAATGAATCTGCAAGTATATTTTCAGTCCATTGAAAATGACAGTCAAGTCAAGGTTACTTCATAAAACTGAATCATGAGCAAAGACTACTTGGTGAAGATGAAAAAGACAAAGGAATAAAACAATCTGGCAAATGAGGATTAACAAATTAGAAAGTAGAATAATGGGAAAAAGTTAACAGTGTTTTGTGCCAATAATTTTTTTTTTTTCTTATAGGGTCTTTCCATCATTGGCATATCTGTCTGTTCACTATGTAGAAAAATTATCTATTGACTTCAATAGCACTATTTAAATTCACGCAGCCAACTATTTTCACTTGAAAAAATCATAAATATCATTCATGAATATTTTCTTACACAAATGGAATTGTAAACTTTTTCCTTTCTCCATACATTTTTCACCTAAATTGCATTTTAAAGTATTATATTGAGCTACCACTAAAATGTGAATAAATTTAGTAACTCATAAGCTTATGTGGCTATGTTTTCTTTTATATATATTCTTATGAAAGAAATATTTGTCTTGCTAATTTTTCTTTATTTCTTGTCTTCAATCAGTATGTGAAGCACAAGATGCTTATAAGTCACAGTTATCTACTCAGTAAGAAAGGTTATTTATCAAGAGTAGAATTACCAAAAAAATAAAGACATTAGTCTCTTCCTCACTTTTGTTTCTATGCTTATTTTTATTGTGCCAGTTCTCTAGCCAGAACTGAGTTGCTGTCTAGACAACCGTAATGCCATCACATCTTATCTTTGCGCAGATAGGAAGATTAATTATTGATTTGTCCTGTGTACAAAACTCCAAATTATAAATGCAAATTGGGTTTTCCAAAAGGAAACAGTGCCAGATTAAGCACATATTTTTTTAATACAAAATTAGATAATTTTCAAGGTAAAGGAAATAATGTAAGTTTATATTAGGTTTACTTACTATACTTACAATATAACAAGTCTATTACATCGCAATTCTGCTGGAATTTATATGCTCACACTTCAGTAAACCATCTGAAATGATATCACTTGTAAAAATCTTAGTTTAGCAGCAGAATGTAAATAGAAGTGGAAGAATGGTAAAGTGATCAGATACTGGCTAAAGAGTAGATGTAAACAGGGCACATTAGAGGGAGGCTGACAGTAGAAGTTTCTGGTATTGGTTGTGAGAATAGTGTCAGCTAATATTTCCATTTGTGATCTTGGAAAAAAAAATAAAAGTACAAAATTCACTGATAACAATGATATTGAGAAGACGTTGACAATAGGTGGAATACCATATCCAGAAGAAAAAAAACAAAACAAAACAAAACAAACCAAAACAAAACAAAAGAATGGCCATAATTAAAATGTTTTCAAATGTAACAGCATAAAATACATGGAACTATATGCATAATAAAAAAAACCAAAACAACAACCTTTCTGTTACAATGAAGCAGAAACCTCAATTCTGTGCTGAGAGGAAGAACAGTACCTCAATCTTCCCCTTCCCATCCAAATGCATCATTAGGCTACATTTTGGTCTGCTCTTTGGCATAGGACCCTATTAACTTGTGACCAGAGGTCTCAGTGTGCAGATTATACAGGATATCCTTAGAGAGGATATGCTGGGTATAGTCAGACAGTCCTGGAGGATGAAAAGTGACTAATTAAATTTTTTTCATCTGTGGAAGTACCTAGAACATCGTTTTTCCCCCATGTTTTATCTACACAAAAATAATCACTTTTACTGTCCATTTAAAACACTGAATTCTGGCCAGTGTATGTAGAGGAGGCCATATTCTGGACTCTTGATTCCAAATTGTCTTTACCAGTATTGTTCAGCATTTCTTGGTGGCCAATACTGTCTGTCCTACTGTTCAAAATGGAGTTTTCATGAATTGAATTTACATTAACATAAATGTGCCAGCTTATGTTTCAAATATCCTCATTGTTACAGTGAGGTACTGTGCTTCAAACGAGGCAGTAGAAAATTGCTCAGGCAACAGAGCTTCCTGAAGTGCCTTTCAGCAGCCGTACATGGTTGTGCAAGTGCTCCTACTCTGTTTCAAAGAGACTAGAGCAGATGAGAGTAAAAAGGAAGAAGCATTTTATTTTAGTGGCTTTCTCTTGCATGAGATGTACTCAAAAGCTTGTAAGGGCCACAGTTTCACAAAGCGGAAGCTCTGGGAATAACTGAAGTTTATGGCATTTCTGCCTCATCACCCCTTGCTGTTCAATCCCAGCCCTGCCCTATGGCTTGTTGCTCATTTGTATTGCAGGATTGTTTGTAACCCCAGTTATATCCATGATCTAGTTGACACTACTGTATTGATTACAAGCAAGCCTGCAACACAAGTGAAATAAAAACTATTCTTTTTTTTTTTTTTTTTAGTAATCTGGTTTTGTTTTATGACAGATTTAGAGCAAAACTTTCCAAGCAGTTGAGCTGACACAACAGGATGGATAGACTACTATGACATGGAAGTGGGAATAGTGGTTGCGTCTCGGAGAGGCATCCAGAGGTCATCTGGTCCACCTCCTACTTAAGCAGGGCCACCTAGAACAAATTTTCCAGCAGCATGTTCAGATGGATTTTGAACTTCTCTAAGGATGGAGACTCTCAGAGAAGCTCTCTGGGCAACCAGTTTCAGTGCTCAATTGCTTTCCCAGTAAAAAAAAAATTAAACTTTTCTACATATTTTGCATGATGACAGCTTGCTCTGAGTTAGAGCTAAAAAGCACCTTTAGAAGTTCAGACTGGCTTCTAGTCTCACATCTAACAGTCAAGCTCCTGCGTCTGTGTGATAGTGCCTATGTTAATGTGCCGGGTGCATCTATACTAGTCAGTTCTGGTATGTTTTGGAAATTTTAGGGGCATGGACACATGATCACTCTTGCTAGGCAACCCTCATCACACTCCCTAAAAAAAAGTCTTGGCCTATTTCAACTATTGATGTCCCCCAACAGCTCTCTGGCAGGGTTTGTCAGTCAGAGCAGCTCAGGAGAACACCCAATGGACAGTGTGCCTTCAGCTACCAAGTCTTGGCAGTTTCTTAGTGTAGATGCCAGCTGTTCTGTGAATGATCTCAGTGCCTTCGGTATTCTCAGGCATGTTTAATTTGCTGGTATAGAAGTGGCCTGTGTCTGCAGGATGTCTGAATGTGTGCCCAGCACTGTGACGTGAGCTTTAGTGCATTGAGCTGCTTTACATGGCCTTGACTCCAGGCTCGGTATGTGATGTGTGTTAGGGTGATGTGGCAGGCGACAATGCCAAAACTGACTCTTTGCTTCTTGCCTTGGTTTTCTGGGAACATTTTCATTAACTCTTTCCTTTTAGAACTTGTCCAGAACTTGGGTTCTGTTTGTGGATTTGCCTTTTTGAATGTTAGCCTTCTGGGCATAAAACCCAATTTCATTTATTATTTTTTAATTACCTACATCAGAATGGATAATGTTATGACTTAGACACATGATAAACAAATCAACTTGCTTAATTTTAGCTGAAGTACAACTTTTCAATGTGTTTTTTGCCTTCAACGAATACATTTTACAATCAATAAAAGCTCTGAGCAGAGATTTTTGATTGAGAACTGCAATTGATATCTGTATTTCCAATGGATCTACTTCAGAGTGAGAATGAGAAAATGGACTTTTTGAAACCTTAGTATTTATTTTTAATATCACCTGCATTTGAGATCTCCTGCTGGCCTACTTCTTTGTATTTTTCTCAATTTATATTCATTGTAAAACTGATTTGAGGAGAGAATCAATCACTAGGTTTGGAATGCTGGTGAATTTTTGATCTTTAGCTGTACATCTCTTTAGAACAGTTATCTTTATAAATATATATAACTCAAGCATGTACATTAGTAAAATAAACTTCTGTTTTAATAAAATGAAGACATCTGCATATATTGCTCTTCTAAGTTCTGCAGGACGCTATGAGGAGATTGAAGTTATAGTATCAGAATGTAAAAGTGTTGCTTTATGAAGATCTAAAAAATAAACCCCAAGAACTATATTAAAATAATATTTATATTTAGAAAATCTTCTTTATTAGCATTACTATCAACTGAATGTACTAATATCTAATTTAATAAATCTGTTACGTCATAACCTACTGAAGCAAGAAATGGCAGCCCTCAACTTCTTATTTTATTCCTATCTTACAACTGTTTTTGTACCACAGACATTTTAGAAACATTTTCGTGAGGCTCTATGTTATTTTGCTGTATTTTTCAGCTTCTCTGTGTAAGTTGTGGTACTTATACTTTTCATCATGTACTCTGAGTTCCAAAATAAATTAAACTCTCCCGTACTTCTCTTTTCACTAACTTATTCTATTCAGCCAATTGCTATATGATAAATTCCAATGTGGTGATTCACTCAAAGCGAGCACACCGTGTTGCAATACCAATACCAGACTAGTGTCTATTCTTCTTACTGAAATTAGCTATTGATTGTGGTTAGCTTTGTCCTTTATTTCTCTTTCTTACTGCAATAACAAGGAAATGTAAGATGCATATTTATTGACTGGCTGATTATAGGTCTGTGTATAGCATTTTTATTTTAAATTATTAGCTTTTCTAGAAATTTTTGTGTCATGCATTGACAACTACAGCAGTAAAGTAGGAACAATGGCTATATAATCTGTAAAGTCCATGTACACAGTATTTTTACAACTAAAACAGAAAACGTGACATGATTTATGGAGCAAGAAACTGTATATTCATGAAAATTGAATGTAACAAGCATTTTTTTTTCAGACCATGTTCAAAACAGTTATATTTTCCTATGAGCTTTAATTCTTATGAGTATCTTCCTTTAAAATCCATTTTATGCATAGCAGAAGCAGTAGAGAGACAACACGTTCTCTCTGAGCAATTTTCAATACAAAATACAATGTGCGTGAAAGGCTTAGAATTAGCATGTTTGAAAGAAGATTTAAAATACTATAATAATAGAGATCATCCTTTGTGGTTCCATAAAAGAACAGCACACTTGAATTTAATGCTTATGGAAAGTATAAAACTGACTCATACAAAAGTGAAACTTTTTATTTTCACTATGTGCAGAAAGACAGGGACAGAATAGGATTTCCCCGCTGAAGCAAGTGTGTCTTATTTATGATACAGAAAAAGATTTCCAAACATTTTATCTTTATACCTCTGCAAAATCAGCCAACAAGGCCGTTAATTGTGCAGACAGGTAGTTAATGTGGGCATGTAGCTATGTGAAATTCAAATGAGAATTGTTACAGGAAATTAAGTCAGTGGGTTTGTACATGCCATCAAGCAAAACTTCACCAACTGCTGACCTTTTCCTTTTGACCACTCTGGAGTGCCTGAAGGAGGAAATCTCTGTAGTCACTTCTCTGTTTATTTGAATGGAGAAGAAAGTCCTGATGTCACATGTCTCTGGGGGAAAAATCTGACACCGTATTCAAACAGTGTACAGAATAGAAGAATATGGGTAGGAAGCAGCAGCACACAGTAAAACAGTATCTCAGTGTAATCATTAATCTTCCTTTGTTAATAGATCATCTAAATATTTTGCATATATAATTAACAAAATATCAGTTCAGAATAAATGTACCTTTTCAATTCTTTTTTTAGGGCCACATCAGGTTCCCTTTTTTCATATACTATATACGTATACTTTATATACATATATACTACTATATACTAATATTTCCACACAGGATTTCCCAGGCAGAAGTCTAGCAGCCCAGCTTTGAGATTAGTACTTTTTCTTTACTGCTTTCTATTCTGACTTTCTGGTTTAGGAAGGTCACACTATCCATAAAATTAACACAGTGAAGGGAACGAAAGAGCCTGTATGATCTATGTTTGTCAGTTTAACAAGAGCAAGGTACTACTGAAAGGGAATTTCCTGATAGAATAGTTAAAACTCTCATGCAGTTTAGATACCAAGGACATAGACATTTTTAGGTTTTCCTGAGAAAAGGTAAAACGTGGGAAGTGGAACCCCTGTTTTTCTAATGTCAGTTTTTCAGTTTGGCTCCTCTCATGATTCAGTGAAGACACAGGGCTTTTAAGTTTCCATGATTCAGAGTCTGGATTCATTCTTGAGGGTGACAAGACTGAGAACTACAGAAGGCTATAAAGATAGCTTAGACTACAGGACTTTTGACGCTGACAGATTTAAAATGAGGTCCTTGGGGTGAAGAGCACATTAGTACACCCCATAGTCTACTTTTTCACTGACTACACTGAAATGTAAAATGCTGTACATATACTTTGCACATACATTGATGTGATGTGTCATGTTGTACACTAGAAACTTACACTTTAAACAAAGTAGTAAAGAATCTCAGTGCAGCAAATAGTGCTCAACAGTTTTTATAAACAACTCTCCAAATACCTTACATTAATTACTTTCATTAAAAGAAGCATATGCTTTCAGAAGCTTTAAATACACTTAATCTGTATCGTCACTGTTAAACCTTACTCTATCCAATAATATAAACATCAAGTACCAGCATTTCCTAAATAAGGAAGAAGATGTTTTTAGGATGATTAAGCTGAAGTAGAGAAATAAGCCATTCCTTTGAGATATGGAAGTCTTTAATTTCAATTGCCAGTGTTATATTCATGGCCATGAGGAGTTCTCCTTAGGCTAAATAAATGAATGGTCAAATTAAAACCCTATGTTGATTGTCATTCTGAAGTCTTAAAACATTTAGAAATAGACTATTTTACAACATCAATTTCTTTCCGTACTTCATATCACAGCTTTAGGAAACCTTATTTTAAGTTACAAACATTAATTACTGTCTCAGTTCTCACCTGTTGCATAGGAACCTCCACAATATCTGCTCAATTTCATTAGATCAAAACTATAAAATGTCTTGAAATAATTATTTTGTAGTTGATTGTTTATCAACAGTACCCATGAGACTATATGAATTTTATTTTATATGTTGATATATCAGATACCAGGTAACAATTTTGGAAGACACTGTAAATTATTTTAGTATTCAGATCATTTCTGTATTGCATGTAAAAGTAAAAAACCCAGGCACTTGACAAAGTTTTAATAAAAACAAGATCAAATGGCAAAAGGAGGGAGCAGATGTATCAATCCATTTATACTGTTATCACCTATGAACTTTGTTTATTTATGGTTAGCTGGAACATTCTAGCAGCATATTGCCTCAGATTTTTATGTGTATTGCTGTATTTCAGAAAAGTGTATTTTCATATATTAACATATTGATTATGTGAGTTTAGAATATTAAAATAGCATGGCTTATCTTGTGCTTATTTATTAGCATAACAATATGTGGTAGGCTACTTCTTATACTATTATCATTTGTGCCACGATAGCTAAGGATCTTGTCAGGTTTCATATTATAATTCTGTAATTTCAGGGGCTTATAATTAATTAATAAACCTTTGACTTGGACAGACTGAAAGTTGACATGAAAATTCTCTGTTCAGGATCACATTTTTTTGCAACAAAAAGGACACTGTAAAATCAAACAAAATTTTACTGGGGGATTATTTCCCTCTTTTATTGTTTTCCAGAACAGCTGATAGTGCTGAAGATGTCGTAGAAAAAAATGCTAGTGTATTTGGTCCCACACTTGCATCAATTTATACCAATATGCTAGGGTAGCTGAATCACACTCTACATAAAGCTCACATAATTGTGTTGTCATCTCCACTCTTTTTGCGATTCCCTGTGGGGTACATATATTTACTTTCACTCTTCAAGTATCATGCACCGGAAACATTTTTCTAGGTTGTGTAACTTGTAAAGATTAAGAATGAGATGAATTCACAAGTGTCTGATTTGCCTTAGATCAAACAACAGCTGTCAATTCATCCAAAAAAACCCCCAAGGAGTAATGAAGAGTCAAGGAAGAAGTAGGAACAGAATATGAGATAAGAGCTGAAGCATCTGCATGCAACATGCTGACAGGAGACTTCCAGGAAGGACACGTGAAAGCAACTGAACAATGAAGTGAGTGAGATTTTGCAGTGATTATCTGAAGCTAAGACAGAAATAAACAAAGCTGTAGTGGATAAATAGTAACGATGATCAAGTAGTTGCCGTGATTAGCTTAATTAAACATTAGTTAGACACTATCATAGGATTTAATTAATCTGAACATGTAGGTAAGCATTCTTCTCAAACTAGAGTTCATATAATAAAGTACATATTAAATCAATGCTGAAGTATATGCTCATCTTATCAAAGACATACAGCGCAGGCTACCTCAGACACCACAGACACTGCATACACTTTTACATTTGAGGCAATCAGTGCATAGAAGTAAATATTTCTAGGGTCCTAGTTTACGATATATTTTGTGTGTCTAATTTAGGGTGAGGTGGATATCAGCTTAGAAGCAGGAATTCCTCTTTACTGAGTACAAAGGAAGCCTAGGATAACTAATTTAGTTGTAAAAATGTAGGTAACTCAAGCGTAGATAGAAGAAAACTACTCATGGACATTGTAATAAAAAGACCACTTTATCTGTCATGCCTCTTGCTGTCATAACCACCATATTAGGTCTTTAAATTAATGAGTTTTGGAAACACAGAATTATGGGTTCTTCACCTAGGGTAATGTTTCTTCAAAGACCTGTTTCACCCAGGCGTCACACCTCAGTTACTTTTTGGGATGTAAAAGAGATATACTACTATTCTTTGCCAGGGCTTTTTTTCAGTTGACTGACTTCCAGCCTCCTGCTGAAAACACTTTCCAAAGTATGTCTATATTGCCAGTCAACCTTAAAGCACCTGTAAGCCCAGAGTTGTTGGTTTGCCCTTCTAGCAACTGTCCGCTTGGTCACTGGTGACAGTACCAGTGCAACTTTCACCAGCAGCTCTGCTTTCCCTGGAACTCCCCCAGCCATGACAGGCTCCAAGCAAGAGAATGACACCAGGAAAACACCCAACCTCCTCCCCTTCCTCATCTTCTCTTCTGACAGCAGGATAATGCTATTATGCCTTTCAGTTTTTCTTTTTGTGCTTTCACACTGGAAATAAGGAGGATTTTGCAATTGATTGACTATTAATTAGTTTTAAGGAAAAGTTCGTGGCATTAAACTAAACGTTCTTTAGGAAAAAAAAATGAAAAAGTGAAAGATTTGAGCAGTGGTTACTGCATAGGTAACTGTTGTGTGAAGTGTGTGTGAAGGCGGGGGGGTGGGGAATTTAGTAAGAGAAAAGCCCTCTTGCTTTCTAGCCGGTCCTCAGAGATTAGAGGGGCTAGGGGCAGCTGTGCTGATCTCTTAAGAGGTACATCAATTAAGATGTGTCGCTATAGGTCCAGCTCCAGACAACACTTAGGTCCAGTTAGTAGTCAAGATTCACGAATAGCGTAGTTACTGTGTCTATAGGTCCAACACCAGGTTCATGAACAGCCTGTATGCTGTAGGTCCGGTTCCCTGAGAGGGAGCAGTTGGATACACGAATAGCACAGTTTTCCCGTGATTACAGGTCCGATACCAGATGCACGAACAGTCTATACCGTAGGTCTGGTTGCATTCACTANGTTATCACATTCTCTTCTGCCGGGAACAGTCAACTGCTGAGATAAGCCAGAGAATGGGAGGTCTAGGCTACTCCACATTCAGTGTCAACATAACACGGACCACGGAATTTCCATCCCGCCTCAGTGTCTGCTTTAAACACTAGATGCTTATCAACAGTGATGAGTTTCAATAGTTTGTGTTTTCTGCTTTCTGATTCTGACAGTAACACATATAGAAAATGTGACACTGACACAGAGCATGATCAACAGTAAAATTAAATGATAATTATATCTACTGCAGTGCAAGAAAGAGTGGGTCTTTTCAAGTACCTTCCTCCTGAGTGTGCAGCAGGTCATTACTTCCTTTTTCCTTTCTCTGCATATGCCAGTTGTGATGGAGAAATGAGACTTATATTCCAGGTAAGAGCAGTGAAGAGCTTCACATGCTTTCTAAGAATGTGGTTGCTCAAACTATTTGCTTGCTAACAACAGAAGTGCAATTGATTTCTTCATAGTCACAGGCTAACGATCCTAGAGCAAGCAGATTCAGAGGATGGTGTTCAACACTGAAGTTTGTAATACAGATTTTAGATTCACTGCAGTGACAAGAAAAAGATAAGTGGATATTTAAAAAACATGAGCATACAATATGCAAATCAAAATATTTACCTTAGATTTCTCCATTGATGCATCTATATAAATTAATTTCTACATAATTATTTCAAATAGAAAATAAAACCCAGATGTGAAATTATGTGAGCTGTTAGCAAGGAAACAAACAAAGCATCTACATGAAAGGAATGATTGTGTTCTGAATTTTATAGCAGCATTAACTTCTTCAGCTGTAGAACAAAAATTAAAGAAGGGGAAAGAAAGAAAGAAAATGGAAAAGCAAACTGTATAAATACCACTGTTCTATTTTGCATCAGTATTGGCTGTCCATTTTATTTGAAGTATCACTATAACTAAACGTTTATTTCACCAAAATAAAAGTAATCTATAATGGCTGGTGACAGAATACACTGATTTTCTTTTTTATAGTTTCCCAAATTGATGCTGTTCTTTATATTAGAAATATAACAAACATCTGTTTTGAATAATATCCACTGGTGTTTGAGTACCTTAAATTGAAACAATTGAAGGGAGTGGGTTTTCTCTCAGCTTCAGAGCCAAAGTTATTGCTGCAGATTCACCCATCAGACACATCTGCCTATATAAACAGAGAAGCATATCCACAAACTCAAATCTTTCTTTTGAAAAAATAAGTCTGTTCTTTCCTAAAAATAGCAAAATATCTACTCAGGTATACACAAGAGGTCCTGTTACTCATATAAAGATATAAAACCAGTAAGGAGTTAACAAATTATGCTTCAAATTATTTTTAAGAAGAAATCATGTAGTATACTTTGTCCTACTATTCATAGTAGTGGACCTGATTCCAATTAGTTGATATAGTCACCAGAGAGATAAAGTTACCTGATGAGGGGAAAAGTCTGAGGCTAATCTGCTTTATTTTTCATAGTGCTTAGAGACAAATCAAGATATTTTTCACCCATGTATTTTACAAATTAACTAGGAAAGAGCAATAAAATATATTCCTCATCTCACCTATTCCCATTATACTGTGAATTATACTCTTTCTTGGGAGCAGTAGCAGTTTAGGATTAGATCCATGAGAAGATTTAAACATTGCAATGGACAGCATTGTAGTCGCTCTTTAAAGCATTTTGCTATGCAGTGGAATTCTCCATCCCAGCTGCAGTGCTTAGGCTTCCCATAAATCCCTGGAGAAAACTAGATCCAAAGAATTAAGGTAAATAACAGAAACAGGAACTCATTTCTGATTCTAAGATCCATAAAAGACAGTAGGCAGCAAAAGGAGACATAGAGGTAACCTAATAAGACAGAATGAAAACAGGGTTTGAACCCAGAGAGTTGAGTCCCTACTACAGGATACCATTCCTATACACTGGCTTCTGATATTCACTGCTTATTCCAGCATCTCTGGCAGAATATGGCTGGAAGAAGAATAATTTGGTTTTCTGTCCTCCTCTTTCTCATCTGTTCCCTCAAAACTTCCCTGCAATACAACAATAGCTTATAGGGAAATATTTTTCCATCACTACTACTTTTGGGTTTTTCCCTGTGAAATAAATACATTTTTTGTTGGAGCAGCAAACATAAACAACTTCCTTCCAGTGTACAGCATACTGCTTTGAACAAACAGGCTAGATGCCAGTAAATGATCACTACTCTGTGTTAAGTATTCAGTAGAGCAGGTAATCAAAGATTCTTTCCCTATCCACTAGCCTGTGAAGTCATGCTCAAATATTGAATACTGAACATGTAATCATTTTCTACTGAGTGAAATAGCTAAGCCAGAAGGGACTATAGTGTTGCTCTTGCTACACCAGGCTGCAAAACAGAAACAAGCATGGTGTTCACAACACTGGCATGGGTATGGGAGAGAAAGATGGGACATCCTTAAAATCCAGAGAAGTGCCTTTCTTTACTGATAAATCTGGAGAAAACAGTGTATCCTCTTGCGACAGTAACATACTTCATGTTAGCCGGCAAGCATACTATCAACGTCTACTGAACACAGCCTAGCAGATAATGTGGAAAAAAAGAAACAAATAACTTTTCATTGCTGTCCATACATAGATAGTTCTGATAATATCTAAAAGAAGTCCCTACTCAGGGCAAGCTAAGGTGTTCTACAATTATGGCTGTTGAATGTTAGTTTTTACAGTGTAAGTTTTGGATTACAGAGTCAGAGAATAGTTAAGATTGGAAGGGACCTCTGGATATCGTCCGGTCCAACCACCCTGCTCAAGCACAGTGACCTACATCCTGTTGCCTAGCAGGTTACTTTAGTCACCTAGAGAAAATTCAGGCACCTAAAGGAGTTTTCCAGGTAGATTTATGAGTTTATGTCATTTTGTGGTTTATTACCATTCTATCATCTTTTAAACATATGGCACATACCTGTTGAAATAACCGCCCTCCCGTAAGAGGATCATTACATTGTTTCCAAAGGCAAGAAATTAAGATACTAAATAGAAATTAATCATATATCCATCCAGAAATAACAAATACATTGAAATAATTTATTACTATTCCTTCATTTTCTTTCCCAATTCCATGTGATTTCTCACCTTAACAGATGGCCTACTAATTTGAAGATACTCTATTGAAACACACATTAATCATTGCTGAAAAACTGTTTGACATGAATTAAGAATTCATTGATAATCTGAAGCTGAATCTTCTGCTGTCCCCTCTGTAGTTTTCTGCATTTATATGTTCTCTCCTCCAAATATCAGAGTTAGACTTCTGAACTGAACTTCTGACCAATGGATGTAGTCAGTGCATTCCTCAAAACAAGAATCATGAGCAGAGGACTGTCCAGTTGATTGACATCACAGTAGCACCCAACCTCTTGAGAGTCTTTGAGGAGACTTAATCACAAGTTTCATGCAGACATTGAGGTTACCAGACGATGAAAAATGTCCTGAATAGTTACTGTGTGGGTACAATAATGCTGACAAATCACAGCACAACTTTTTTCCCAGTATGTTGGAACAACAGCTACTGCCTCCTTGCCTGTAGATAGCCTGTCTCTGTGGCCACAGCTCCTACCTGGCTTCCATTGGTTCTTCCATTGATTGTGAGATGTTGGTTCAGCTGGCTGCTCCTGCTGCAAACAGTCCAGGCTCAGCCAGGTTTCAAGGACACAGAAGCACACAGGCATTTTAAAATGCTAATGATCAATAACAGTAATGATGGTAGTAGAAGTACTAGTAATAATATTTTGAACAACAGTGATAACTATTTCAACATAAAAAAAGGCATGGTGTTCGGATCATACCATAGCTGTCTTTGCTTCTCAAGTATTTCCATTTTTTTGGCAACTCTGTAAATCTCCCCTGGTCTCCATCACAAGCCAATCTGCTTGACAGTTCAGTTATTTCTGTATTATCATTTCAAAGTGTTTATTCCTGCTATTCCTTGCTCTTCCACCCCTAAAAGGTTCTCTTGTTGGCCGCACTTTTTAGTATACCTCATGAATGAATGCCCCAGTTCAATACAGGATTTCAAAGCTGAAAACCTGTCTTCAGCTGGCAGAATTAATTTTATTATCTCTATTCAGCAGGAATCAGAGATCCTGATGATACTGTACTTTACTGCTTTCAGCTATGCCATGGCACATGGTGAATATCTAAACCTTTGCATTTATTCGTCTTGGGTTTTTTCAATGATCTTCAGGGAACAAGCAAATTGCAGAGTCATGTGTCTATTGCTAATGTAACTTGTGCATAAACTAAGAGTATGAAACTCGAGGGGATAATGGTAAACCAGGTTCCTCTCAAATAGTGATATCTGGTGGGCATGGCTCAAGTAATGAAGAGAATTTCCAGGTGTCAAGCAAAGACTTGAGCTTAGGTGTTGTGTCCATGGCAACCCATCTAGTGTGTGAAGACCCGGCTACACTGCCGTACTGTCCTAATGCCTTGGTGTGCAAAACTAGCAGTGATCGTCAGGCTGGGGCAGATTTATATGGTGGCTCTTAAAAGACTGTGAAAGTTGTAATCCTGAGCAAGGTGTCAAAATTTTCACATTGTTAACTACTTTCCTTTACATTTTCTTGCATAATTCAGAGATGCAGACTGTAATAGGTAGAGGGTGTTTTCACCTCAGCTCTGGAAAATACTGTATTCCTATTTACCAAGTATAACAAGTCTTTATGTTTTCAGGTTATATCCAAATCAGATTTTTGTGTTTCAAATTGATTTGAATTTCAATTGAACTAATAAAACTCAGCGAGGAATTTGCTAAAAATGTAAGTTTTTTTCTAAAGTTGTACTTTGTACAGCATAGCACAGTATCACTGCTCTACTGTGTTTCATCAGTGGACTGTGAGAAGAGCCAGATAACAAAAATACCAGATTAGGGACAGAATTATGTATGAGACAGTGAGAGAGGTTAGCACTACTTAAAGCATAATACAGTAATTTAGACTTAGTAGAGCCTTGGAATTTTCCCTCTTTTTTTTTGTCTCTTCACAAGTTGTTTCTCTTAATCAAACATTGTGTTGGTTTTTGGCTTAGGTCTTTTGGGTTGGTTACTTTTTTGTTGCTTTATTTTTTTCCCCTTCCCTGAAAAAAAAAAATGGAGCTTTCTTTTGAAGACGGCTCAGTAATTCATTAGGTAGTATATAAACTAGAAGAGAGAGTCAATATTAGGAGTAGCAAAAAAAAAAGAAAAGCAACTGTTTTATAATACAAACTACAAATAAAGGAGATAGAATCACCATTAGAAGAAATATTTACATTTATTATCAGTTTATCCCAGTTATTTTAAAAGAGAAATATGTAAATCCGTGATGTAGGAGAAACTGGCATGTTCTCATTCAAGAATTTTCCACTATTAATAGCTTGGAATTGTCAAGATCTACTAAACATGGTCTACTGGCTCAGAAAGCCCCTAAGCACATTTTATTATTTTTTTTGTCTTCCTATCGTTTAGATGAGGTAACTTGTTGGATATCTTTAAGAGACAGATTTATTTTTTCTCTTTTGGTGTCAGAACTCTAGAAGGAAGAAGCAGGTAAAATAGGTGAAAGAATATCCTGCGGTATTAATTCAAAATTGTCATTTGAAAATAAGTGAGTGTGCACCCAGACCGATATTCTCCCTTTGTTTCTGGTGACTCCTAAAGAATGCAATTAAAGAGGCCATAATACGCTTAATTGTGTTATAGTACAGCAGTAAGCATTTCGCATCTGTTCCCATAGCAACAACAACACTGCAGAAACAAGTTGTTCAGGCTACAGTCTATGTCACTTTGGTATGAGGAAGCTCTCCCTGGAAGGGTAATAACTATAACTTTCTAGGTTTTAAAAGACATTGTTTAAAACTGTGCTACTAAACAATGACATTATTTAACAAGAGCCTTACTGTACCAAAGAAGGAAGAACTGCAGATGAGGCATACGTAGTTCTATTTGTAGAAATAGTATTTCTAGTGACATCACTTTAAAGAGAAACAAAATAATTTTGCTGGCTAGAGACACAGTGGAGGTTTTAAAATACCGTTGAATTCTGATCACAAAACTTTGCCTGGAAAGATGTAATAAATCAGAAACAGTAGAAAATTACTAATCAGACCCAATTTTGGTTTTGTTACAACAGCACTGTCACTTGTGGCACTGTTAGTGCTATTTTTTTGATACATAGCTGAATGTTTATTGGTGATTCGTCTTTAAAGAGTTCAGGTTTTCATAATGTTCAAGGTAAGATAATAATCACTTTTCCTTATTAGATTTGTTATATGAACTGAAGTTCTGTTGAATATTGAAATCCTTTCCTCAAAAATAAGCAGTTTATTATTGTCTTATCAAATATTTCTACTATGTTGTATTAGAAGGGAATAGGAAAAATGTCGTGTGAGGGACAAAAAAACAAAATTAGAAATAAAAAGAACATAAAAATATAAAGACCTTTTGCTGCTTTCTTATGTGGAAATTCTTACATTAGAACTGCAAAGATTAGTTGAACTACCTAATAGTTCAATAAAACGTACCAAATTACAATACATTATCTTAATGCATTTGTTCCATGGTAACAAACAGAATAGTTAAGGATGCAAAACAATTTCAGATATAACCTCTAATTTTCACACCTGCATAATAGTTTAAATCAGCCATTTTAGGGGAAACTCTCCCTGTTGTTCTCTGTCCAGATTAGGTTGGGGTTTTTTTGTTTGTTATTTTTTTTTTTTTAAGATTTGATGATATTCCAGCCATCTTCAAGTCAAGGAAAAAGACGTGTTTGTAATTTTAAATGTTTTAATGGTATTTGTCTTAAAAGCCCTCTCTAGAAACAACTGGAACATGGAATGAAGAATTTCAGGCTACATCCAAGGAGGGTGTTGAACTTATCCTGGCAACACAATAGGCAGGTCACCTGGAACTCATTCCATCCAATAGCACATTTTCATTAGGGCTACTGCCTTTCTTCAGAAAATTTGAAAAGTCACAGGGACAGCTAGTTCCTCTGAGGGCAGGCAGATGGGAGTTAGAGGTATGTCTCAGAAAGAGCTGTACCTGGGCCACATCAAGCAGAAAACCTGATTTTTAGACAGATTTTTTTTTTTTCCCTGCTCCATCTGGTTGACATAAGTATCTTTCTCTATGATATAATGTGTACTGTGAATCCTGATCATAAGTGCTAAGACACTGAGGACCACATCTTCAGAACAGAACGCTTAATTATGAGCTTCTGTTTAAAATTGGTCAACATTTTCTGGGCTTGAAAACCAATGAAGCTTTGATTTATCATGCAGTAATTATTTTTGCTCAGATGATGAATTCTCATCAAACAGGGAAATTTTGCTTTTTTTTTTTTTTTACACAGCACGAAAACATTTACAAAGAGTTCATATAAGGGCTATGTATAGATTGTACTACCACTTTAGAGTAACTCTGACTTTCCTTCCTGCTACACCAAACAGGGTAAACTTGTATCTATTATGCTCAAAATAAACACTCTGTTCTGAATTCGTGATGAATTCGGATTTGTCCATTGCAATACACTGGCTTTCCAACTTGCCAGATGGTTGCACTGATGTGGAGGATGTGAATACAAGAAAAAGAAAATAGACAGTTGTTCTGGTGGGAAGGTTGGAGAAAGATCATTGCAAAAACTAATATTTGAACATCTTAATGCCAAATGAAATCAACTGCTCTCAGGTAAGTCCCTGGAGTCTGTATGCAACATACAAGAATGATGAGGTTCCTAGGGAAAAGCAGTCCATGGCTGCTGCTCTAGCATGCACGAAGCCACATCAGCTGCCTGAGCGTTTTTGGTGCTTTGGTTCTGACCTGTTTCTTTTACCCATATATGTATTTACATGTCATCCTTCAGGATTCTCTTTCCAATGGCTTTAACCACACCATTTCCCTAGCAATGCATCAACTAGTCTCATGAATGAGATTTCTGCTCATTAATGTCTCCCTGTTATGGTCTTTTTCTCTTTTCTGCCTTCTTCCTTGCAGAAGTTTGTAGCCCAATAGCTTTGTTCAAACAGTTCCAGCTTCCTGATATTACCCTGTATGCTTTAACAGACTGTCTGCCCTCCTTTTTGTCCTTGTCCATTGAAATCCCCCTTCCATCTCTGTTTATCTGCCCCATGGTTTGCTGCTAGGGTCAGAACTGTTGCACAAAATTTTTTCTTATTTTCTGGAGCTGCAGCCTTAATGGGTTTCCCTGTATTCTGGCTTTTGTTAGTTTTATATTCATTTTGGCAGCTCTCTCCTTCAGGAGGATCCTTTACACTGATCGTGAAAGACAGCCACAAATATGCCTAGCTTACTTCCCACTCACTGGCTGTGGTTGACACTGGCCAAAATCTGTCTTTTTTTCTGCTGTAACTTTGTGATGGAAAGAACATGCCAGTGGAGATGGTACTTTTATGGTTGAGTCAGGCTCCACCCGGGAGGACAGAATTGTTAAAGGTTGCTCCTAATTACCACCAATGATTCCTGCACTGGCAAATTTTCAGAAGAGACAGCAAATCAGGTTTTCATGAAGAGTATAAAAAGCACTCTTCTGACACATGGCAGCCTCTCTGTCATTTCTAAGTCTTCTGCCAAACCACAGAATATTAAATCTGTTAAGGACTAAGATTTCCAGATTTTTTAATGCACATTACTTTTTGTAATGGTTGAACTGGTCTGGCTAAGCTACAAAATATAAAACAAAAATAAGTTTGATTTGAGTAGGTGCTGAGGACATTAAAAAGAAATAAGTCTGAAACATCAAGTTTTATGAAGTTGTAATGTAACTGAAATTGTGGCAGTCCAATGTGAATTCTACAGAAGTTATAAAAGTATATTGTGTGGCCAACACCATCTTTTACCCTGAAAAACAAAGTGACCTGACCATTTCCTAAGAACTTTGGTAATTATAATAGCAGAAGAGGAGGTGAGGAGAAACACCAGCTAATAGTATGGAAAGGAGGAAAAACTCTTTTCTTTCATAAGAAAAATAAGAGACTTCTCGTTGCAAGTCGTTAGTTGCAGGAGAAACTGTTGATAGAGTCAGGAGAGATTAATGACAGGAGAAAGCTGAAAGAAGTGTGTTCTTTCCCAGTCAATATAAGCTAAAGTATGTGCAGAATAGGTAGACCTGATAAAACAAGTTATTATGAAGTTTTATTTTCTCTTTGTTCTGAGAGAAACCAGCTACCTCAGTATTTCACCATTATCTGTTTAGTGAAGGCGAGATGAGATTCAGGAGAGTTTATGACTTAGTTTTTCAGTAGAAGTAGTCAAAGTAAAAGGCACTTAAAGGGCAAGAATTGAGCTCAGCATTTTCATTTTCCACATGGGACATTATATATTACATTTGCATTTTATATGTTGCGTGCAGTTTTCTGAGCATTTCCCTTCTGACATTTATGCCATATGAGATGGCTGAGTATTTGGTCACTTGCATTGCTGTTTGTTAGCACTTTTAAATTTTGGTACATAGCTGCTGACAGGAAGATACAGACTTTAACATAAAGTGAGCACAGGTGAAATAGAGGAAGAGAGGAAAGAATAGGGGAAAGACAAGCAGAAGGAATAGAGAGAGATGAAGAATGGGAGGGAGATAACATTTTTAACAAGCTTTCATTCATTGTTTGTTCCCTAACTTTTTATGTAATAACAAGATACTTCAGAACTCTCAATCTTAGTTGTTTGTCTTTAAAAGGCAGATAATACTACTCAAATAACTTTCTCCAGTGCTTTGAAAATCTGAAAGAAAAAACAGATTGTACGGGAAGAAGGAAGGAAAATATTTTGATACTTCTGCAGAAGAGCCTTTTTATATTGTTCCACTTGGAAAAAGCTGTTCCCTCTTACTTAAGTGGAAGGTTGTTATGAGAGAAGTCAGAACCATCTGTCTAGAACACTTATGTCACCTCAGTTTTCTTTGCTTCAACTTTAATCTCCCCAAACGTCTAAGGCTTTTCTGACTCCACTTTTCCATGGAACTGTTCCTACCCAGACAACTACTGAAACTTTCAGATTTCTGTCCATAGAAAGAGATATCGGTAAGTTAATAAAACTGTCAATTCTATTTTTGGTAATGCTCTGAGGAGGTATTAGAAAAAAAAAAAAAGAGACAATTTACTAAACCAAGAGGATCTCCAAATTTTTAGAAGTCCACAAATTGGAGAGACTGGCATGAGTCACAGGGAACAGAAAGAGGGGAATGATGGTAGTTGCTCAGCTAAGTGAGAAGTGTCCTTGATCCAGCAAGAGGAAATGAGTTTTCACTTACTCTGCTCAGGTGCAGGAGGCTGTCAGAGAAATTCACAAGATGAACAACAGATCTTTTAATGAGTTTCCTTATGTGGATTTTATTAGTAATAAAAACCTTACAGTTTCATGATTTGCTTCATTGCATTTTCAGAAATATTTGACAAGTATCTGTCACGTTGGTGTACTAGTTCTTGGGAATGCATTGAGTTTCTGTATTTGTTTGTACATTGGCGAAGATAAAATCATCCTATTACTTTTCAAGATAAGTGCTTAACTTCTGCTTTCATGCTGTTTAAGATGAGTCTACATAATCTTCCAGAAAAGACAGAGAAACACGTTCTGTGCTGGAAAGCTAAACTCTTAGCTAAATTCTTAAGCGTGAACAAACAAAAGCTGTCTCAGATTTTATTCTTAGGATAACAAATGTCTATTAAAAATGTTTTCCATTTTTATAATATTGCCTCCCTGCTTCAGAACTAATAACACCTCACTTCATCTTTCTAATGTTTGTTACTGATAACTCAATACTGGACACTGAAGGTCTTAAATGTCATGTGTTCCATCCCTTCAAATTCTTAAAATGTAAATAATGAATGCATTTGGGATTCTTTTTTAGTCCTCTTAAAGTTGTCTGTTTATTTTCAGTATATTTGGCCTTCTGTTTAAGTCTTTTCTCCACAGATATGAGGACTTGCAAAACTTTATGGAGGCTAAAAAAAACCCTTGCACTGAGTGCAACACTCTGCTACTCTTGCTTTAATAATACCTTTTTCTTATAGGAAAAGGATAAATGAGAGGAAGGCTTTTCTAGATCATTATAACTAATAAAGAGGAAGTATTCAAGACTGTCATTGTGGAGCACAACTTTGTTAAGACTTAAGTTGAAATAGCAGTTTTCACTACTTCTAGGGCAGGAAAAAATTTAAAAGGAAATAAAGTTTGATCAATTAAGAGAAGTAGAAGGATATATTTTTGGGGACAGTAATCAAAAGCAAAAGAATTAAAGACAGCTAGTATCTTTACAGAAATAAAAGTAAAAGCATAATTACAAACTATCTGACTGCAGAGGAAAAGAAGTAAGACTACCAAGAGGTCATGCACCCTCCATAGAATTCAGGCATGAGAATGAGTAATATAGAACGTAGGAATAAGTCCATGTTACTAAGGAAGAATTTAAAAATGTAACACAGAGGTGTAGAGGCAAAATTATAAAGGAAAAATATAATGTAGTAAGAATAAAAGGCAACTATTAAAGGGCAAAAAAAGCATCATTAAATCATCCTGCAATGATTACAGTAGACAGATGCGAACAAAGGCCCAAGAAAAGGCTTGGTCTGATACCAAACTACTAACCAATAATAATTTTAAATAGTCTTTTTGTATCAGTCCCCATTAAAAAGATTTACTGGCATCATGTACGAGCAATATTAGTCATGTATTAGCAACCAAGGGGTGGAAATAACAAAAATAAATATATAAAGGATCTCAGAAAGGATGATATGTTTGTAGTGATCTTAATCTTGTTTAGGTACATGTTACTCTTAGAACTGGCACTATCTAGAGATACGGAACTCTTTAGACAAACAGAGAAATGAAACCTAATACCTACATTTAATAGAAGAAACAATTGAGTAAATGCCAGTTCTCCTAAGAAGGATATGGAATTACAGAGGTTCACATGCTACAGAATCAGCAGTGTCCTTCTGCTCTGAACTGGAAGGTAAAACAGGAGTACAGCCAGGAATGTATATGAAGATATATACATATATAATCCTTCTGCTCTAGTCAGCTTCCTCCAGTCTATATTCCATTGGTAGGCACAGATAAGTGATAGAGTCCCCAGAAGCAATCTGCATAAAACAAAGGATGAAGGGCATAGAAGTAGTTACTCAATTTAAATGCTATATTAACGGTGTTATATTTAATATTTGTGCTTCTTTCACGCAAAGAAAATAGTTATGATTCATGTAGAAGCACTGTTTGATTGTTCCTTATCATAACATACACATGTTAACAATGTTTTTTCTGGCATCAATGCAGCTTAAAGGCAGGAAATTACTAATTAAATTATACTGTTTAATACAAAGAAGAGGAGTGAGAGAAATTTGGGGTTGAATTTATCACGCTAAATACAGACGTTTACTGTGTAAACATCTATGTTTCAGCTTGGTTTTTTAGACTCCATAGCTTATGTAGACAGATACGCTCTCTTGGACCAATTCAACTCATCCAGATGTAGATATCTGAAATACGGCAGATAAACAGTGCCCTAGAAGTGTCTCTTTTTCTCCATTGACCGCAATGAGAAGTTAGAATGAACATCTGGTACATATATATGTAGACACTGGAGACATCAAAAGAGAAATGAGAACATTTCCACCTTGAGTGTGACAGTGCCAAAGCACTAGGAAAAAAAGCAACAATTTCATGTGAAAGACAAATAGGAAAAGCTTTATAGTTCAGAATGAGATAAAAGTTGGGCTAAAGATTTGCTTTGTGCTCTTCCTGTTTACCTGGAGAGGAAAAGAAAAAAGAGTGACCGTGTTATTCAGAGGAATGGTGGCTTCTTAAATTCAAAACGGATTATTCCAAACTAATTAAGATGAAGGAAACATAGAAGCTGGTTTAGATAGTCATGAAGGATCTTCGCCTGTCACTTCCTAATGCAATGTGTGGGTTTATCATTTTTGGGTTTTATTTTCATGCACTAACAGCTAAGTTGAGCAGCAAAAGAGGGAAAAGGATATCTGATTCTGAAGTGGTTTTGAGGGATAGTGCAACAGTAAGCTAAAAGCCAGCGCTTAGTGCTATGGAAAGCACTTGTTTGCATATTGCAAATCCTTAAAAATTCCCTGAGGTTCTCTGACTGCCTGTGTCTACAGTGAATTCCACAAGGGCTTTAGGGAGTGCACTCATTCCCTTTTCACTTCTCAGAAATCACAATTCGCTCAGAAATTTTTTCCATGGCACTTGAAGGCATTGCATCCATACCATTTACTGTATCAGAATGCACATTAAGAGAGTGCTCCTGACCTCTGCTTTCAGAGGTAGCGAACAGTTAAGGGAAAAGGACAGACACTAAACCTGCAGAATTCCTTGCTACTCAGCAAACTTTTGCCTCCCTGACTTACGAAAAAGCAGACTGACCATCTAAATCATCACAAGAATTCCCTTACTTTCTAACTCAGCAGTCACAGGATGACTATTAAATACACCTCTGGGAAACTTAAGGTTTATTGATGTATGCTTGATGTGCATTTTAAGTCCAGCTTGTGATACATGTCCAGAATATTGAGTGACTGATGCGCTCTGCAAAAAATCTTCAAGACCAAAGTTTAATTCTTAGGTGAAGGCTGTTGGGAGAGACAGAGATTTTCTTTTCAGCATGATCAGTGAGAATCAACATTAGCATCTCATCCATTAGGGGCCTGAAACCAACTCTGAGCAAAATGCATGGTTGCAGATTTAATGGGATGGGAAGAGTCTTTTCCCTGTAATGCAGGCTTGGACCCACAAGTGACATGTCATGCTAGCTAAATATTTAGATAAACATACATGCATATAGATTAAAAAGTGCTATAGAATTTATGTTTCATTTGAGTTTCAGGTCAATGTACTGCCTTGAGAATCCGGCGTTGGTTTAATCATACTGATTCTTAAATGAGAGTCAGCCTCTCAGTTAAAAAGAACATTCGTTAAGTGCTTTCCTATATTCAGAGGAGGATAAATTTATGATTTGTGTACCACATGATATCCCAACCTCAAGTGCCAAGTGATGTCTGCCACTGCAAAGTTATTCTTCACATGAAAACTATGCGTGTACAGTATCATTATGACAGAAAGCTAACTGCAGTGCAAGACAAATGTTGTAGCCTTTTTAACATGTGTCATACACAGACAATGACAACCAAAAAGAACTGAAAAAGAACAGACAACAAAACTATTGTTTGGAAGAATGTTAACAAGTGTCTCTTCTCTCCTGGTTTTTGTAACACTCATAAACATGGAGGAGCCTATGCTCATTCCAGGACGTTTAGGCCTTGGAAGGCTAAAGTCTCTTGGCCTCAGTTGCTGAAGCATTAGAAACAAATTTAATAAGGAAAACATACTTGGATGCCAAAAACAGTGGCAATGCTGATCCACATAGTTTCGGTCTAATGTGGGATGGTTTATATCAGCCACAAATACATTCTGTTAGCTGTATTTCATAGTTTTCCACCGTCTACAGATGAAATACAGACATCCAGATTCACAGTGGAACATGTAAACATCAGAAGATCCCGCAGCACAGAGCTGTAGCTTTTCTTCAAAAGGTGTTTGCTAGCATCTTGCCTAACTTCTCCTGTGTTTAGTTAATCACATCAAAAAGTATTAAGAAAAAAATGAGCAAGTAATAAACATTTTTTTATTGTTTTTTTTAGCAGCAGAAGAGAATATACAGGCCTAGCACTGTATTCTTTATTCCTGAAATTTCAAGTTGATGAAGTGCATCGCAACTTGGCACAGACAATGTATGAACATTATCATTCTTCAACTCATATCAAAATTGGAACAGTTGTGACTGGTGTATTGGCTTCTTTGTGTCATCTGAGAAAATAAGAGTTGAGTTGAAACAGATGACGCTAATGAGTGTTGCTATGGGCACTTTTGAAAATGAGCATGTCATAATGGCTCAAATTCTTGAATGCTGCCAGTGGCATTTAAAGTATAGGAGCTTCCTGATCTGCTAGAGTAACAAGGAGAAACATTTCTGGATTTCCTCAACAGATTATTGAAAATAAAACCCTTAAGCATATGTGTCATTTTCACTGGTGTTCAGATGATACATGGGCCAACTTTTGAGAAAACAGTGAGTGGAAAATAGCATGTTTAGTAAAATGTGAAAGCCATCATAGCATAAAAGCTTCAGGACATTAATCTAATGATGCACAATGCAAGGGGGAGGGAGGGGAAGAGGGAGGAAGTGGCATTTTATTGTATGTAGAAGTGGTTTTCCATGTAAACCAGTAAGTCTGGTAAAAGATGGTACAAAGAAGTTCTGTCATATAATAGCATTTGATGTTTACTTCTGGTTATTGGCATCTCTTGCATGGTTATGATGCTCTGAAGTCATCCCAAGACTTTCTTTCAGGAGTGGAATTCTAAGGCCTCGTTGTAATTACTACATCATTAGCTAATATAAAGTACAATTTTTGAGACTGAAGATACAGAAGTCAGAAATATCAAAAGTAGTGCATAAAGTGTTGAAGGTGTTCATTGTGCTCAAGTCAAAAGAAACACTGAAACAGTTGTTTAACAAAACTATTGTGCATACCACATCTTCAAAAATGTTACTATTTTATGGTAATGTATATGGGTAACCATACCCAGGTATGTATAGTTACTATAGTATGTATAGTAACTATACATATTTGGTAAAATGAAATTTCCTGAAGAATTACAGAATTTTGTTCTGGATTACTTTGAGCACTAGTCCAGGATGTACCTCTGAGTTAGAACACTTCTGATTTCCTATTTTATTTTGTAGACAATCCTCTTCCTCTGATGACAGCTTTTTTTGAATGAATTTCTATGGGTTAAATACTTACCAATTCCCTTAAAGACACCAAGAACAGCAATTAGACTGAGCCAATGGCAAAATTGTTAGAGAATATGGTAACATCAGAAGACGTGCTCCTGTTTCTCTCTGGTAGGTCCTTTTGTTTGATGCTTAGTTGTAGTTGGAAAAATACTTGCTGTTAGCTCTCTGTATTTTCTTGTTTCATTGGATTACTTTCATTTGCTACCACAGTAAAGAACAGAGGTTTTCCACAGTGTTTTTAAAAAATGTGTTTACTATTTTCTCCAAATGCACGAAATCTTAGAAGAAAAAGTTCATTGGTGCAAAACTGCACCAAATTACCAATTATGACATAATTCGGAGTTATACATCAAAATAGGCTTGCTTTAAATAGAAGTTCATGAAAAAGAAAAGTTTACTATCCTGCTTAAGTCTTTCATTAAACTCTGAATTTTCCTGCTTAATAATAACTTTATGAAAATAAATTTCAGAAGTGGTTTAGAGTTTCCAGGTGAATGGTTTGCAATGATTATTTTCTGATTGGGTGGCTGACTTGGAAAAACTGATTACTTTTGCAGTTCCCAACTATACTCCACTTCATAACTGTCCAGGAGTTAGATTGTGAGAGCAGAGAGAAACAAGGAATGGGCAGACCATTGACTTCATTTCAATTCTTGGCTTGAACATTGAGACAAGTGGGATAAACACCATTTGTGCTGACACAGACAGCACTAAATAACTGGAAAGCAGTGTCACCCAGGAGCCTTTTGCATTAGATGTCAACATTAGCATTTTTGGCCCATCAGTCTTACAAGCTATGTCACTTTTTCTCATAGTGAATAAACTTAGCAATCACAAGGAGCTATAGCTCCCATAATAGTTGTTGCTATGGAGCAAGGGTGAAACAGAAAATTTGGCCTTAGAGACATTGTACCAGATCGCATCTACCATTTACCTCTGCATTTTACAGGACAGAATCTAGTTCAATAGGTACATTTGCAGTCATGCAGATGTGCTTCTGGCAGCTATAGGTTCTACAGCGCCTTTGAAAGTAGCGCTCATTACTTCATCGTTGCTGTCTAGACATCTGGGTACTGAAGGCATGAAGGGAAACAATGGATCTAGCCATGGCATTTGCAAAAAGACAGGTACATGATAGGACTGCAGCTGAAGACAGAGACTGTTTAAAAGTTTGACTGATGAAAGTGAGTGAAATCTGGAGAGGAGACCCTGAGATGTGACACCAGGAGCCAAAAGATGTCAGAAAACCTGAAAAATGCAGTCATGAATAGCTAAAGAATGTGGACATGAGAAGTTAATAACATCTGAGCATCGGCAGTCAGGGAATTCAGCAGATATTTGAAGATAAAAAGAGAAGCTGAGGGAACAGAACCCATTGGGGATTTAAATATAGGCAGTATACTGGGGAGAGTGTGGAGCAATGTGAGTAATTAAAATGTAGAATTTACATCTATAAAATAATTCAGCACAAAACATTAATGAAGGCACAAAACATTATTGGGTCCTTAACCTCTGATTGTTTAGAATTCAGTTGTCACAAAAATCCTTCCATTGCTGTTTTTTCAAGCAATGAATACATTTTTTAAAAGCAAATTTTAAATGTGATTTGAATACTATTTTCAGTATTTAGTTGAATGTGTTTCCAGTGATATCTGTGGGTACTGTGTCAATATTCAGGGAAGCCTACTGACCACGCATAGAGAAGACACTGCAGGTTTATTATCTAATACTCATCCTGGCGTGTTTACATCAGCCATACAATTGTTGAAAATGACAGACTGGGTTGATTGTAATTTTTTTCACCTCAGTCATTGCTCTTAACATAAAGCAGTATTGTTAGCATGTCTACATTTCATCTTTCTACCGCTGTCTATATTGCTTAATTTATTAATGTATGAGCCTGCAATTCAACATCAATGGAGAGAAAAAATGGTGATTTTCAGCTGATGTACAGTTACTTGACAAAATGGATCCACGTAAAAGTCGTAATTATTTAAACCGGGGCTAACATTGGTTATGCAGGGTTTGTGAACAATACTTCTATTAGTAGAATATTTGGGAAAGGTAATAATGCCTTTTCAGCTACATCTGCTGACAGGGAGACAGATCACCCTTCTGTATAGCATCAGATCATAGACTATTACATAGGTGTGTAAATACAGCAAGTAGATCAATTCAACTATGGCACAATTTTTTGTTTTTTTAGGGTTTTTTTTGTAAAAGAAGGCCACACTGAATTAGGTAACATAGTTTTAGAGCTCTACGGTAAATTTGTTGTTTGATGATAGTTTTATTTATTGTAGTTCCTGAACATGCTACCTGAAAACAGAACTCTAATGTGCTAGATATTGCAGATAAGAAAGTAAAAACTGCTTGCAGAAGGGGGCTGTAATAAAGTTCACATTCTCAACTGGTTCTTCAAGCAGTGCTGTAGGTTTCTGATAACTTCACCTTCCTAGTTATCTGCGTCAGGTGCCACCTGCCCCACAGACAAAGCAGTGAGAGCACACAGGGGCTACTGAGAAGTTTAGGCCTTGGCCCAGAGCAGTTTGAGGCTTTAGCCATTCAGCTGCATCTCGTGGTACTTAACTTGCACCTCAGGGTCTGGACCCCTTAGTAAACAGGCTCAGGGTCTGGGCTTGTCCGGACTTGTCCATATTTTGTCTGAGCTTGTGCCCTCAACTGATCAGAATGACCACAGTGTGCCCTTTGACTAGGGTATAAATGGGGTCCTGCCTGAGAGCCAGAGGAGTTGGTTCTTTGCAGAGCAGCAGGCCTGGCAGTCGGACCCTCCCCATGGACACAGTATCCAAGAATGCTTCCATGGATTGAGGGAGTGTCCATGGATTGAGCAAGCCTCACTCCACCTTGGGTGAGTGGTATGTTGGATACTCTTGTGTGGGAGGTTTACCCTTTATGAGTGAGTGTGTGCCCATTTGGGTTCATCTTCCCTTAAGGTTTAGATATTCTTTGTGTGGTAGTTAATTCCCAACAGACATCTGAACCTGTATTTGATCAGGAGTGTTGGGCACCCCTTGCCCCCTCCCCCCTCCGCATTTTGGATAGCGGCTGCTGTTTGTTTTGTGGATGCCTCCGTGGTGACAGCATCATCCAACTGATCCACTAAAAGTGTTCTCAGCTGCATGTTCTAAGAGCATCTGTGTCTTGCAGACTTTTATTGTAAGTCAAAAAATGAGTCAGAGTTCTAAAAACTATCTTACCTTTTTGCACTGCATAACTCTAAGTGAGTAAAGAGTAGGCAGATCTAGAATACTTAACGAGTCACACAAATTTTCATAAAATATAGTTTTACCACTGTATTAAAGTGTGTATGATTATGCTTGAATGAGAAGACTAGGATAAGACAAAGAATCTCTCTTTTTCCATGTCTTACCTTGTGAGTCCTTGTTTTGTTTTAAATGTTCTGTATGTACTCTGAAGGAATTCTACAAATTTGCAAAAGCAAACAAACAAGTAGCTACTGCAATACATGTCATCTTACTAACATCAACATATTCAGAATCTTGAGGTCCTATGTGCAGATCTTTGTTGTTTGAGTTTATGAAGTAGCTGAAATTTGGAATAGCTTGTCATGCAGTAAGAAAGCAAGGAAGCAGACTGGAAAAATCATCTAGAAGATAACCAATATATATGTCTTCAATACAGATTTGACAAGAAAAAATCATGTCAGATGTATCTAATTTTTTTCTTTCTATTCCATGCTAACAGATTTATATAGACGAGAAACTGTAAGCTCTTGACAGCCTTCAATGATACCCTGGTAAAAAAACAAAGCAAACATTTTCTAGAGGTAACTGTTGAGTATTGGAGTGAAACTGGTCAGAAAACTACATGTGGATAGATGTCATTTTTTCACTGTCAAAGTGGAAAAGTTCAAAGGCATTCAGTTGGAAACAGAAAGGATGAGAGACAGACGGCTAAGAAAAAGATCCAAACTGTAGTTGCACGTATTATTACTGTCATGTTCTTATGAGTAATATCGTTATGAGACATAAACAAAAACATGCCTCCTAAAATACACAAAAATCAGTAAGCCCTTATCTGCAATACCATGGGCACAGTATTTTAAGAAAGATTGTGGACCTGATTTGAGAGAAAAACAGCAAGTGTGGTAAAGGTGTTAAATCCATGACTTACTAGGATTAAGCCCTTCTGTGTGATTCCTGGGATCTTCCTCATCTTTTACGATTTTCCTGTCTTCTCTCCATCTTTTTTACTGGGATTCCAGTTCCCTTCAGCACCCATCTTAAGACAATTTCCGTGACCTCCACTTTTGACTTTTTTTTTTTTTTATCTCCAGGCTCTTCTTTCAAAATAATTTGTTTCCTCTTCCCTGTTTTGGTTCTTGTTACATCTATATTTGTTTGCAATAATCACCCAGATTATCCCTGGGCACCTATGCCTAAACCAGGTTACTAAGAGAGGGAAAGAGACAGTGAGATTACCAGTACAAGGTACTGATATGGGGTGAAAGGAAAATCTCAGGGCATGTGAAATCTCTGACAGTTTTAACATTTAATAAAACACTATAAAAGATCTACTAGGGAATTACCATGTAATTGGTAACACAATTTGGAAAATTCTTATGAGAATAAAAAATGTCCACTCTCCACTTCCACATTCCCAGTACCTGCTCTCATGGTATATAATTCTTACAAAAAAGGTCAGGCAAATTTTTACATGCCAAATAAAAATAAATAAATTAAACTCAATCAGAGGCAGATACCTAGTATGAAAAAAACCCTCAACTCAAACAATTTAAGTTTAGTAACCTTGTAAATAGCTGAAAGCAAAGCCTTATAATGGAATGTGGTGAGCAATCTTAGTAAAAGGCACTCAATGTCACAAGCTCTGCTATAATAATTTTTCCTTAATGTAACTATATCTTATCCTTCAGCTCTCCAGCTGGAGACTCATTTCACAGATATCCTTGTCATTCTGAATAAAATTCAATGACAACAATTTTGTGAGAACTGTGGATGTTTATAAACAGAAGCGCAAGGAATAACCATGGTAAGACTATTACTTTTTCATCTCTAGTGTTGTAAGTATAAGATTATTTTTTTTGAGGTCCCAAAAGACAAATGTTATCTTTTTTTTTTTTTTTAACATTGAAATGTCTACTATTTTTAAAGGATGATCCACTGCTGCATTCCTAAGAAAACAAAATTAACAATGAAGTGCCACTCTGATATATGGGGAAATACATATTTTTCAGATATTATATAGAGATTACAGATTAATACGATGAAGAAAATCATCTTCTCTTGTGCATCAGAATCTGTGCAGGGACAATTAAAGCTGTGCGACTGAAGTGGCTGTCAAGCACTGGAACAGGCTGCCCAGGGAACTGGTTGAATCACCATCTCTGGATGTATTTAAAAGTCATGTAGATATCATGCTTAACAACATAGTTTAGCAGTGGACTTGGCAGAGTTAAGTTAATGGTTGGACGTGATTATCTTAAAGGTCCAACCTGAACAATTCTATGATTCTATGACTATTGCTCTACTTCAGCTGGTACTATGCAATAGAGAATCTGTACAACTGTGGAGTGATTTGCTCCCCTTCTCTGGGTGGGGATTCAGTGCGACCTATGAGCTTTGTGTTCTTCTGACTAACGGAAATAAGATCCAAACATTTCTGGTAACATTTATGTCTTGGCTAAATTTTACTGTTTACCTTCTCTTTTTGCTACTGTGAAAAGCAGTTTTGTCTTGTTTGCAGTCCTGTTCTTGCCCTGCTCTGACAATTTTCAACTTTGTAACCTATAACTTACATAGTCCTAACGATAACGGTATATGTATCTCTTAAAAGATCAAACTGTAAAATGTATTTTTGATAACTTTCTGTTGGGATATAGTATACACAATCAGATGATCCCTATAAATCCATTTCAACTTTTACCAAGGTCAGTGTTTAATTTCTTGCTGTCACCTTCAATTGTGTAATTGTGTAATATTCTCTTCTCTACATATTGACTGTCATTTCTTCCTTTTTGTTGTTGCTTTAAAGTTCAACCCATGTAAATATAGTCTTACAACAGCCAGAAATAATTGTGTCTCATGTGGAAGGCATGCAGCTCTGTCATACTTGAATACAAAGAGTTTTTGTCCCTTTTTGTCTCAAAGATGTCTGCATCCATCTCTAACATCTATGGAGAGAGGTCAGAAACCCAGCCTTTTCCTCAGGAATCCCAAAGGTGATGTTCTCACCTTAAGACAAAAGTTAAACTTAATAGGTTCAGAATAGCACCCTCAGAAGTGCCTGAGTCCCATTTCCAGAAGTGATCCAGGGAGATACTCTGTTTTCTGAATTACCAGGTTAGGGCTGAGAAAGATGTATTAAAATTGTTCATGTCCTTTAAGAAGGATGACACTGGAGCAGACTTTATGGGAAGCATACCTCTATGACTTAATCTTTCCTATGTGGATTCTCTATTAGCAGAGATCTATTTTCTTCCTACCCTTCTAAATTATGCACATGAAATCACTGTGAGAACCAAAAATACCTAAAATCCTCATAAGCATATTTTCAACAGTAAATTACAGACCCACTAAGTACAATATATTTAATACCTTATTATTTTTTAAAGACTATAAACTCTTATGTTTTTAACATTCTGTTCCTTCCTCTTTAAAATAGTAAAGTTCCTTGAGAAGTACTGGAAGGTTTGAGAAGGCGATGTTAGTGTGTCAGTGCCTATTTTGGTGGGACTTCGTAGTTAAAAAAGGCTGCAGAAATGATCCTGAAAATTATTGTCCGTTTATCTTCCAGATGTGATTTTTTAAAGTTGTTTTAAAGATTTGCTTCTTGGAGAGATTAGAAGATTAAACAGAGATTATCATTTACTTATTGATGAATAAGGAGGTTTAGGACTCAGATGCCTTATTGTGGAAAACTCTTTCGACTTCTTTAGTTTAATTTATAAACTTTCCTCGAGTAAAAGGAGTGAAATTGTTGCATATATGAGGGATGTAAGACACACATTGTCATTTTCTTTATTATTGGCATACATATGTGACTACACACACACAAATCTAGATTGATGTATTTTGGCTCCATTTTGTGTAAGTAGAATGCTATTTCAATGTTAATCCACTGAAATATTTTCTTAAAATACCTTTACGAGGAGAAATGCCTGATCCTCATAAAACATGAGGAAACTGAAGTGATTTCCTTTAACTGAATAATGTGTAAGTGAATTATTTGCTGTCAGGATATTTAACAAAGTATTTTTTCCTCAGTTTAGATATTTGTTTTATGAACAGCGGCTTGTAAGATAAACCTATAAAGAGGCTAAGAAGATAAATATATGAAGAAGAAAGGAATACACATTTTTTATTCCTGTTATCTCATCTAGGAAATATATGGTTAACTGTAGACATCAATCAGGCAGCTTTCTCCACACTTTTAAAAATGAATTTCAATACTTATTATGTAGTAAAAATGTTGCAGTTATACAGTTTAATTTCTCATTTTTTTCCAGGGTGCTCAGAAATCAAGGAAAAGTTATGTGAGAAAAAGGTCTTTAAACCCTGACAAAATTCACCTTCTCCAAATAAAAGGCACTTTTCTACATAGTGATGGGGGTTTTTTGTTGGTTTGTTGTTGGTTTCGTTTCTTTAGGGCTTTTGTTAATTTGTTTGTTTTGTTTTGCTTTACTAGAAATCCATAACAACAAACTTATATAAAGCTATAACATTATTAGCCCAAATTAACCATTTCTCCACCTGGAAAAAAAACAAACAAACAAACCAACAAAACCATATATTTCAGATGATTTCTTAGTCATGTTGTAGTCCTACTAGAGGGTGTTGAACTTCTTTGATGAGTGCTATAAAGACAGGGTAAAACAGAATAATAACAGAACTTAACCACCTAGGAAAAAAGGTTAAATCTCATCGACTGCCACTAATATCTAGTAAGTGTTCTCAATAGTTCCCTTGTTACTATGGTGTCAAGCAATTAACACTTGCCTATTGGACTCATAGGTTATCTAAAAGCCTGCCCTTGACGGTTTTACCCACAGTAGAGCCCTTAGTATTGTTTGTTCATTTATGATCCTTCTTCTCTCCCCTATGGATCATTTATGAGGACTGCAAATAAAAGAACTCACATAGATGCACAACGGAAACAGCTTTTGAATATTTGATGCAGATAACTTTCCAGGGTGTTGAAATGGGCACTAGAAATTCAAAACTATAGTGAGATCCAGGGAATAGAATAATGGTCATGATACTTATATATTTGCAGGAACTCAAAGACCTTTGTATGGCCTTTGTATGTATATTTGTGAAATACTCTTCTTTAATGGGAAGTGAGATGCTACCATCTCTAAACTGGTACAAGCAGCCGTTATTCTTGGACTGGAGCTTGGAACCACTGTCGTTGAACAACAGCACAAATAGAATGTCAATTTTTTTAACAGTGCAGTTCTGCAAACAAAACTCACAGGATTAATTTTTCAATATATATAGCAATAGCGGTGGGGATGCAAAGAGGCACTCAAAAAATAGGAGAGAGAACTTTACAAAACTGCAAGAACTGGGATCCCCACATTAAGTATTTCACAAATATTCTTAACTTCTTGGAGTAGGTGTTGTGATTTAACACCAGTCGGCAACTAAGCACCATGCAGCTGTTCGTTCACTACTCCCCCAGCCCCACCCTTTGGTGGAATGGGAAGGAGAATCATGAGAAAAAAGTAAACCCCCTCTAATTATATGAAATAATACATAAATCGAGTGATATACGATGCGACAGCTCAGCACCCCAAAAAACACTGCTCTCCCTGCTCCCAGCCTCAGCACACTCAAATCATGTGCCTTCTCCCCACCTCCCCCAGTAGCTCTTCCCTTTTATAGTGAGCATGATGTCAGTATAGTATCAAATACCTCATTGACTGATTTGGTGAGCTATCCTGACCGTGGCCCCTTCAAGCTCTTTGTGAAAATCAATCCTGTCCTAGCCAAAGCCAGGACAGTGGGGAAAGTAAAAGAAAACAGGGCTCGGTTAATTTACTGCTGTCATTTTGCTCTTCAGAAGAACTGAAATATCAAAATTGGAGAATATAGCTAAGTGATCAGTTTATCTTGCAACACATGCAGTGTGAAAATAATACGCTGTCAAAGGGACAAGAATCCTGGCTAATCAGTATATATCATTTTGTAAAGGTCAAAAACTATTGCATGTTATTTCTATCTAAAAACACATAAAAGGCAAAATTTCAAATCATCAACATAGCCTTGAAGCATTTATGCCGTATTTTGAGTATTTGCTTTACTTTTTGAAAATAAATTATTTTTTCAGAGGTTTTTGTTTGATTATTTGTTTATCTTAAGAAATTTGTCCTTGGCGCACTGTCCTTTCAGTTCAAATTGTACTCAAGATACAAGGTTAGTCAATCTTTCTGACAGAAAGATTTATGTCTGTACAGAAAATGCCACAGCAGATATTCATTCTTACAGTTCTTGCTGATAGAAAAGCAGGTAAATTAATCATATTTCTGTAATGCTGAAATTATGGAACTTTTCTGAAGGTGATTTAATTGCAAATAACCATCAACTTCTTATTGTCAAAATGCAAACTGACATATTTTGTAGTTAAATGGTCAAATCATAATCACAATGCTGTAAAGAAACTAATACATCAAAATGAAAGAAGCACTCCAGCAAATCACACTATCAGCAGTCTTTAAGGTTCTTACAAAACTGGCCTTTAGAAGATACAAATAAGTTCTCAAATACTTTGAAAAGTTAGTGTAAAAAGTAAAAATGCATATTTTTATGTTCTGTATTCAAGTCTGTGTTGAAATCTATACCTACTACTGTTGGCTAGCTTTGTTAAAGACATTGAACCTTAGTTCCTGTGCGAAAAACTTGTTCTTTATGATGTATCTTCTAAATTAAGCAATAATCAAAAACATTGCCCCTCATCACTACATTGCCCCCTGTATCACTACAGGCCCTGGTAAGAAGACTCTCCTCGTCTTTCTTCTTTCACCCATTATACATTGAACAGCTTCAATAAGGTCTCCCCAGATCCTTCTCTTCTCCAAACTGAACAACCTCAGCTCCCTCAGTCTTTCTTGATAGCAGAGGTGTTCCAGCCCTCTGATCATTTTTTGTGGCCCTCCTCTGGACCCGCTTGGACAGGTCCATGTCTTTCTTGTACTGATTTAGCACATGATTAAGTTCATTACACTCAATGTACCTCATTGTATCAAAACAACTGTTTCTAATTGTTGATAGTAATCTGTCTTTGACAAACACACGCTCCTATGTGTCTGACTGTTTCACGGTTTGGATTTATAAATGTAATCACTTCAGAAGCAACAACCTGGGCCATAAGTAGTACATTTCTCCAGAATGCTTAGATTCTTAATAGCTGTGCAAACATCCACTCAATAACACACACTTGAGGACTGCTCTCCTAAGACCTTTAAAATGACCAAATGTAGTAAAGTCACTATTAGAAGGCTTTAGACAGGATCTCTAGAACTTAGATGTATCTATTTGAGGCAACAGACTTCAAACAGCTTTGCAGGAGTTCCTTACATTCATGACAGAGAGTTCTATTGCTTGTACAGTCACACCAGAGTTATAAGGAGAAGTAACAGTGTTATTTTTAATTCTTCGAATATTTTCAACAGCACAGTTAGATTTCAGAAATTAAATAAAATCACACTGTCATTCCATCAAAGTGTTAGGAAGCATATCCTATGGTTTCATGAGAGATATGTTTTTATTTTCTTAAATCAGCAAATTAGGATTCTTATTCTTTACTGTATTTTCTAAAAAACATTGCACACTATGGAAACATAGATAATACAACACAGATATAGAAACTCTAGGCAATAAGCTGCCAATGTGGATACATAAGTCCATATTTACAAAAATAACTACATATGCCATACATAGTCTAAGTCTATACTACTGAATAAGGAGGTGAAGGTCAAGTGTCACACCAAACACTGCATGGGAACCATGACAAGTGTACAGAGTGTGAGCTCACATGGTGCTTTCCGGAAGAGAATTCATCTTAAGTGGTGCTTCAGCAGTGCTGCTTAAAATTTCTCCAGTTTCCTCACTGTTGTGGATTAACCCCGGCCGTCAACTCAGCCCCTCCCAGATGCACTGGGAAAACAAACGCCGTAACTCTGAACATGCCCCTTTCATCCTTCTTCCCTGAAGATTTTGTTGAGCACAGCATCCCATGGTCTGGAATATCCCTGTAGTCAGTTGGGGTCAGCTGTCTCAGCTGTACCCCCTCCCAAACTGTTGTGTACCCACAGCCTACTCACTGGTGGGGTGGGCTGAGAAGCAGGAAAAAGAGGCCTTGATGATGTGTAAGCACCATTCAGCAACAGCTCAAATATCAGTGTGCTGCGAACACTGTTTTGGTCACAAATCCAAAACATAGCTTCATACAAGCTGCTATGAAGAAAGTGAAGTCTATTCCATCCAAAATCAGTACACCTAGTCGTATAGTGAAACAGAGAGTAAGAGTATAGAGAGCACTAGCCTACATGTTAATACTGTTTACCATCTGCAGTTCCTTATTCATCATTAGTGTGGTCACATCACCTTTCCTTGCACTTTTTTTTTTTTACATATAGCAGCCTCACACCTTGTGCTTTAGGTACTCTGCTTACATTTTGAATAATTATGCAATGTTTTATAGCTACACAATCATAACCTCCTTTATCTTGAAACCATTTCTATGCCAAATACTGTGTGAAAAAGTAAAAGACGCTATTTACAGGGGCTTTAGAGTATGTTGTCTAGCCTGCTCTTTCACCATTGACATTCAAATTCACAGGTGTTCCTCGTTCTGCCAAACACTTCACACCATTGAAATCTATCATTTTGTATTTTTTGCCCTTTACATGCAAATTCCAGTTTACCATCATACACACTTACAAGATGTATCAGAATCTTTCTCCAAACCATTTGCTAACTGTTACGTTATCAACATTACTTTCTCATATACTATTAATGCCATCATTAGCATCATTTTCTGGAATCTCAGCTATTACGCATATCCTTTTGCCTTGAAATTTATTCAGATACTAACACTGTATAATTTGCATTAATAGGGCGACATTTTAAAAGGAGAACTCTGGTAGCTGCAAATCTGCAACTCTAGATGTGGGAAATCTACATAAGCAATTCACTGATACCCCTCTGAAAATGAATGTGCGAAGTCCTGGGTGAGTATCTGCAGATAAATCAATATAAGATGAATGTAAATATTAAATGTGGAACTCAACCTCTAAAAAGATTGTTGCTCACTGATGAGAAATAAGCTTGCCATTTCAGAACAATTTAAGTGAATGCCTTCTCCTTGTCCGAGCATGGGGTGTATATGGCTTACGATCATAGCACCGAAGAGACATCAACTTCAAAGGACACTGACAGAGACCAGATTAGCACATTAAGGAAATCAGTACTGCCCACTCCCATCCTGTGCCAGAGAATAGAACCGAGCCGGGAAGAGGTTAAAAAGACTCATCTGATGTGACTTCTGTGGTGGCTTGACCTTGACTGACTGCCAGGTGTCCACCAAGGTGCTCTCTCACTCCCCTTCCTCATAAGGACAGGGCAGAAAATTAGGCAGAAAAACTTGTCAGTCCGGATAAAGACGGGAGATTGCTCGTCAATTGTGATCAGAGGCAAAACAGGCTCAACTTGCAGAAGACTAAATTAGTTTGTTCCCTATTTAGAATAAATAAATACTTAATGTAAGATAAAGAGAAACAAAGACAAAACTAAAAACACTTTCCCCCCAACCCACTCTTTCTCTCCAGGGTCAACTTCATTCCCATGTTCACAACTCTTCTACCTCTTCCTCGCTCTACTAGCAATGGGGGGATGAGGGATGGGGGTTGTGGTCAGTTCATAACAGTGTCTCTGATGCTCCTGCCTCCATACATTCTTTCCCTGCTCTGGCGTGGAGTCCCTTCCAGGGCATACAGTCCTTCAGGAACTGCTCTATCACATGTTCTTCCTATGCTGCAGTTCTCTAAGAACTACTCCAGTGTGGGTCCCTTCTATGGGGTACCATCCTTCAGGAACAGACTGCTCCAGTGTGGGTCCATGTGCCATAGTGCCTACCAGAAAACCTACTCTGTGTAGGCTCCTCTTTCAGACCAGAGCTCTTGCCAGGATCCTGCTCCTTCATGGTCTATCCATAAGCTGCAGCTTCTTTCAGAGTATGTCCACCTACTCTGATGTGGGCTGCTCCATGGGCTGCAGAACAACCATGGTCTCTCCAGAGGCTTCTGGGGAATTTCTGCTCCATTGTCTGGAGCACCTCGTCCTCTTCACTGAATTTGGTGTGTCTGCAGGACCGTTTCACTCTCATTTTTTCTCATTCCTCTCTCTTGTAGCTGTTGTGAGGCATTTTTTTATCCTTTCTCATATACTTTTTTCCTGATGCACTGTTGTGGTTGCTGATGTGCTGAGCTTTCACCAGCAGTGGGGCTGATTGGGAGCCAACTGGAACTGACTCTGTCTGACATGGGGGCTGCTCCTGTTGTCTTCTTAAAAAAAGCTATCCCTAAGACCCTCCACTGCCAAAACCTTGGCACATAAGCCAAATACATCTTACAACTACATCACACTGTGAACTAAGGAATTATTTCTGACCAGATTCATGACACCACAGATTCTTTATGCAATAGAAGCAAAGAGTAAACTGCCATTCTAACCCTCAATGAATGACCTTTCTTTCCAAAGCAGTTTTGCGATTGAAGGGTACAGACCTCTATATCATTACTGCTATGAGCAGTTTTTTCCTCTTTGATTTCATCTCTGCACTCAATAGATGTATTTCCATGCCCATACTTACTTGTAGAGTAAATGATGGCCAGTTTGAGCCCACATACATTTCAGATATAAGATCCCCATGAAATCCTCCTTTAACCTCAGTGCAGTGAGAGCTTTGCCCATGAGAATAAGCAATAGCTCAACACATCTTTCTACTCAACATCTAGCTCACAGTTTTCCATGCAGACTTTCCTAATAGAATTCTTAATTGCTGGAAGACTAGATAAGCTGGAATTTAGTATGACATAAATAAAAGCAGGAAGAGGGAGAAAGACGGTAGCCTAGAGCTTGTTCAGCTCTTATAAAGAGAGCTGAAAACAATTTAACTTTGCTTCAGTACTGATGTGGAAACTGGTCTGGAATAGATGCTTCCCCAGACTCTAATTAGAGAAAAAAAAAAAAGTAAAAGAAAAAAGAAAGCAGTTAAGGTCGTTGTTGAAAAGGCATGTTCTTATTGATAACAAAATAATTTGTAGCCACTTTCAAACTAAAGTATGCTTAAATGACTAATTAGAACATCCAAATAAACACTTACAGAGTAAAAAGCCTTTTCTTCCTGTAGACACATTTTGCAGGGATGTCTTTAACCCTGACTGTTCTTCAGGGAGTTCATGTTTAAACAGTTAGATAGTTAACAATCTGCTTAAATATCCCTGATTTTTTGTTATGCTTAGCTTTTGATTAGCTTTAATCTTTATCTTTTCTTCATGTCTGTATTTAACACTCTGCAGAACTCTCCTGAAATACACTTCTACAAAATTGTATCTGGGCAAATATTTCTTTGAATTTAAAAGAACTATTTTCTTCAACCTTATTATGCTTTTAATATAAATATTTAAACAACTATGTTTTCACTTGTACATATTTTTTTTCTTAACAGCTTTTTATAAAAGTATAATCTTATACAAGCATAAATGTGTACTTTTGTTAGTTTTAGCACTGGTTCTTCTATATGATCTGGTGTTATAATTTTTCCCCATTTTATTAGGCACCAGGAATAATACAACAAAATATATATTAGAAATTAAGCAAAACAAGACTTGTGCAAGATCATTAGCTCAAAACAAACTCTAAGTGGTAGTATACTTCTTCAAATTATGCAGATGTTGCTTAGACTACTTCTGAAATAGAAGAATGTATTTGTGAAAGCAGGATTGGTTTTATACAAACATGTCTAAATTTATTGGACAATTTGTGGTGAGTAAATAGTTCTTCTGCTACAGTACTTGGCATGTAGCTCTTTAAATCAAACGAGGTGAGAAAATGGAACTAGTCCTCCATTTAAATAATTTTATTGCTCTAAAGTTTGCTTTTTTCCTATCTTCAGTTATATACTGCACTGATGGTTTTGCTAGGGGGAGGTATTCATGCAACTCAATTTTAGCCATCCAGAGTCCTTTTAGCATGACTAACAAAGCAGCTCACTGAACAGCCAGTGGTCCTCTTATGAACAGATGGCAGAAACTGATGCTGTTAGCATCAGACCACCCATTAAACTCTGGAGAGACCACAGGGGCTAATTCTGCCTCCATCCCTATAGAATACTACTTCTCGATGCACTGATTTAACTATGCATGAAAAAACTGAAAACAACTGCAGGAGGAGGTGGCTTTTTTCCCCCGCCTTTGATCATTTGAGCTTCAGATATGCTAAGAGACCGTACCATCCACTAGTAGAAGTGAAGAATCTAGTCTGATCTAAGAACTTCAGTAGGAGAGCTGTACCTAACATTCTATTAAAAGTTTAAATATGTCATCCATGAAGAGAAGAAAGGTTTTGCTCTTGAACAGTGTATTTGGAGATAGTTGTATTCCTCTATTTATTTTCCAGTGGAGAAGATAGATCTATCACTTTCAGTGGGAACATAAAACTGTTTCAGAGCCCATTGCCAAGGTCCGTGGTTAGAAAATGAAATCATTACTTGTTCACTTTTTTCAAAATTATTTTATTTGTTTCTGCATGCCTCTGCCTTTTGCATTACATGTTTTCTCTCAATGATTATTTATTTCTACAGTACAGCCTGTTTAAAATCCCGCTCCCAGGGAGCTGGTATAATCATGCACATTATACTGCAGTTACACTATGACCCCGTCTGCTTTTCCACCTTGTCAAAAGAGATTTAAATTTTCACCTTACACTTAACAGTAGTTGGGCTTGATTTCCTTGTGAAAATTTTATTCCTATCTGGTCATTCCCTGAAGTGAGTAGCTACATATTTGTTTAATGCTTCCTTGGCATATGGATTAGCTCCCAAACTGTCAAGCTCTTTAGCACTCATGATCTGTATTTTAGCATTCACTGCCAAAAATATATCAAAACATTGACTCCTTCTTATCATGAGGAGGAAATGCTACTTCCTCAAGACCTATTTACATTGGGTTTAGCTACATATTCTTGGTATAGTTTGAAATAAGATGTTTTATCAAATAGTATATTGTCTAACTTAGTTTTGACAACGTTTATAATGAAAAATTATGGCAGATACTTTAAAAAGAACAGACTGTATTGTAGAGAACTTCCATACAATATGTTGTGTACTATGGCGTGCATACCATTGAATTCTGAACAAACTGTAAGAATGTGACTGACACAGCAGAGATTTATAAAAATTTCTTTGGAGTACTAAGTGTGAATGAAGAGAATGAAGAACATTTTACCTCATTGAACAGACTATGATTCGCATACAGGTTAGAAAGAGAGTCAGTACTCACAAGCAGAGAATGCACTTGATTCTGTAGACATTTCTTAAGAAAATCTGCTGCAGGAAGTCAGACTGGGGAAATAGTTAGCATTTAAGATATCACAGAAGATATTTTTTTTGCTGTTGGCCGCCCAGTATACACTGAAGAAACTGCTTTCTGTACTCTTATTGAGGTCAAGTAAGGATTGCTTCCAGGAGAATGCTTTCTGCCAGTACTAAATGCTTACAGAACTACTTCTTACAGGATAAATGAAACTGCATTAACAAAGGTAGAGCTTATCTCTGCAAGATGCTAAGTATTTCAAGGTGTATGTAGCCACTCAAGGCTGCTAATGTCCGTACCAAGAAGGCTATTGGGCCATATTGCCTCTTGCTCCAGCCTTGCGTGCCTGGGTTTCCTTTGCGCAGAAAAGAAGAGAAGGGAGCAGGAAGCATAGAAGGGAAGATTATGAGAATGGTGCATGCTAATATCTTGTCCTGTTGTGGAACTGGGACACAACTGACATGGTCAAAGGCCATGTCCTGTGGTTGTCTTAATCGTTTTCATTTGGGTTAGACAAGCTTGTAAATACAAACTTAACTGACAAAAAAGTTAACATTTTTATCATCAGGACACAAATAGTTCTCTTTTGTGAAACAGAGAATTCTGGAGAACCATATAATTAAGAAGAGGCTTCAAATATACTCTTCAGGTACCTGTTTTATTCATAGACTGGTTTTGCTGCTGAATGTGAAAAGTCCCTATGACTCAAAACATCCACAAGTTTCCATGGGCGTGTGAAAGAGATTTTGTTGGAAAACAGTAATACTGTTTAGCTGCTTAAGGTGTTACAGAATTTTCTGGCAAGCTATTCCTTGGATTATATTGCATCACATATTCAGTTCAGCAACATTTCACATATTCATTTCAACAACATTTTCAGCAAATAATAAAGTCATANGTGCTCAAAAAGTCTTAAGCTATGTAAAAGACTACAAAGAACAAAACTTTTATACTGATGTGCATGTCCTCATCAGCTGATGGTTATTTTATTATCTCAGCATGTGGAAGACCCCAGTTCAGATCTCTACATTATTTGCTATCTGACAGTGACCAGGCCAGCCTACAACATGCAAGTAACCCAGATAATGGCACATAGTTTGTCACCACAGTGTCATTGGTTCCTCCAGTGTGAATGTTTTTGCATTTTCACTGCTGAAGAGGTTTGAATGTGTAGAAATCATCTTTTTTGGTATTAGTAAGACAGTGCTTCCAGATTCTAATCAACAGGACATTTATGTAAATATATGGAGCTTAAGTTTCTTTCAAAAAACAAATTATTTGTACAAAATGAATCAGATTCAATGGATGGATTCAGAAAATTCTACACATACTCTCTTGGAAGGATTAATAAACTTAAAAAATTTTGAAAAGAGATAGAATCATCTCCTTGGTATCTCCTCCTCATGAATTTTTAAGGTTTCTTGTCCATTTTGATCATCTTACTGAATTCCCATCTTGGATACATTTATCTTGTTATGCCTTGTATAATGGCACTTAGCTTACAGCTCAGGCAGGTTTCAGTACTGCAAATTCCTTTGCTCATCTAGGCTTAGTCTAGTCAGTCTACAGCTCTCAGCACTTCTGAAAACACATTGAAAATACTACAGTTTTAGATTTCCCTTAAAGACATAATTTTCTGATCCTGAAATGTTGCTACTTTCACAGGATTACATGACCAGTCATTACTCCTGGATGTTATTAAGCACACAACTTAATGCATATGACTTTATTATTTGCTGAAAATGTTGTCATCAGTTAATTAATCACCAGTAAGTTTTTACCGTCTTTATGCATGCATGCTCATCCCTCATCAATAGTCAAAGTGAACACAGTCAATTCAACTTCACAAGTAAAAATGTAGAAATAAGCCTGAGTAACAGGAAACTTAGCTTCCAACTTTCGAAGTTAGGATCCCTATCTGTAAGACTTTTTAGTATATTTTTCATAATTCTTCTTTGTATCTTGTTTCTCTTCGTGTATACTTTCTACCAGCTAGGCTGTAAACATCACCAACTCAGACATTGTTTAGAAGTACAACTTTACCGTACCATATGTACAAGTCGATACAAAGCTGACATCATCAATAGAAGGATTTATTTATCTTTATTTACAGATTACAGGAGCATCCATCTAGACTTGGTAGCTCTTTTTAAAGTTAAGCATGAAAATGACAGAATTCAAATTAAACTACTAAAATCCATTGCCACACTCAGAATGTCCAAAGCACATGAAATCTGAAATCTAAATACCCTATACAACTCAAAAATTCTGCCCAATTTTCATTTATTATCTCCCTACATGCTCATCAAAACAGTAGATGAACTAACATACCTAGTCCCTTTCTTTCATCAAGGTACACTACAAAAGCATTTCTCTTCCAAATTGAACCTCTACACTATTAAAGTTCTTATTGACATAAAGCGAATGCATAGGAGGCTGGCAGCCTCAGTTTCATAACTAAACAGAAAAATCAAAAAGAACTTGAACAAGATCTTTTGAGAAAAAAAAGGAAACATTCTACCAGAAACTACAAGCTGCTGATTCTGTATCTCATTTGAGTGTTAATCACAATGTCTAAATTTACCCCAGAATATGGTTGGAATCCACGAACAGGTAACAGGAATGGGTGGTTCTCTAGAATTTTTGAGCTATTCTGATAAAAGCTGCCAGTCAAAAAGATGACAGAGATGTTTTCAGCATTTCAAAATGAACAAGAAATATGGGACGTGTTGTCACTAAATCTGTGGAAGTGAGACGTTAAATATTTACTGGTCATTATACATTATGGAAAAGGTTTCAGCATAGCATTTTCACAAAACAGTTCTGTTATTGCCTTCTTCCACACCCACCCACCCCCCACCCCCCAAAATGATGAAAGTACANGATGAAAGTACATAGAAGGATATTAGTCTCTTCACAAACTTTTACTGGTAGAAACTTTACGCCATTAAAGATGATGCTATTAACATTATTCAGCCTAAGAGTGCACTATAGTTCCTTAGAGCTTCATCTAATGTGCACTTTTCTGTTATGTAATAGCAGAAGTGAGATATCAGATGCTCATGCTCTACCCCCAGCATGGATGACATTTTGATAGAAATGAAAGGCAGCAACTCATTTTAGATCAGGAGAGGAACAGTCACAAGTGGTGCATTTACAGAAGTGCTTTAGTTTTGTAAAACACAACCCTATTAAGTCTGTCTTGCTTGTTTCTGCTCTCTCAAGGTAGTTGGTTTGTTCTACTACCTTCTTTTAAATGTAGCAGTCACATCTTCCACCGTCTGCATATTGTCTTCCAAAGTCTACATGTCGTTGACAGCCCCCATCATTACTTTCGCAGTAATGGCACACACCAATTACAACTCGATTATATACTTAACAGACTGTGATAAGAAAACCTGGAAATTTGCATTTGAACATGTGTTTGCTAGTTTGTTACTACAACAAATTCCTTTTCTAGTCCCACAAAATTTAAGTAATTTTTTAGAACTGAAACAGGGATGAACCACATCAGGTAAACACTGATCTTGCCAGATACCACTTCTGCAGAGTTGCCTTGGGGATTTTCACCAGGAAGAGTGGCTTACCAGTACAAAGCAGAAAAAAGGCTAAAGAGATTTCCCAGAGTCATGTATCAATACACAGTCTTTAAATCTTAGCATTTTAAGGTGTTAGAAGACCTCGGATGCAATACATGTAAAAATACTGGCCTGAGAAAAAAAACTGAGCTACAGTTGGAAGAGTGGCAAAAAAGGATACATTCCCCCTGCCCCGGTTTCAGACAGGATTTTGCAGGCACATGGAACTAGTATTGCCATATTAGCATTCAGCAACAAGAGACGATCCCAGAGCAGAGTTGTCCTACTGTGGCATTAAATGATTGCCTCCAAAAGATATTGACAAAAGCAGTTGCATAAAATAAAATCTTCTGAATAAACCTGAGTGAAACTTTTATGTAGTTTCAAAAAGTTTAAATTAACTTAAATTTTAGCCTGAAATATTATTTTGTGCTTGGATTAATAAATGGTGAAACATTTAAGAAAATGCAGGTGTAATATTTTTGGACTAGTTTGACTGTCTAAATGCTGGAAACTTTGCTAAACTACGATTTTTCTCCTGTCATTTTAATACCAGTTTTAGCAAATCAAAACAGGAAAGCTTGAAGTTTTGGGCAAGTATTTTAGTATTTGGCTGAATATATAAACTACAGGCAAGCTCTTCACCTTTTCCAAGCTGACTCTTTAACAAGTGATGAAAAACAACAGAAAAAACAATACATACCAAGAACAGAAAGGAGAACACTTTGTTTTTTCCCCTATCTGGATATTTTCTCCAGTGTAACCTTCTGTAATTTTTTACTTTTTCCCATCCTTTACCATATATATTCATAGATACACTCACTTTCATCACAACTTTCTTTTCTAATATAAAACTATTTTTTTTTCACTGCACTGCAAGAATGTATAAAATTGTAATATCCTTTTTTCTCTTCTCTTTATTCTCTGACAGGTATCCTATCTGCTGCATGCAGCAATTATCATCCCTTAGTTTCATAATCTGCCTTCTTGTTCTAAAGAATACTTTCCTCGTGAACAGGTGTATAAAACTTGTGACACTTCATGGAAACTATAACATAGCAGTCCATTTTTATCAGTAAAGCATTATCACCTGTACTATCTTCTTATAAAAAAAAAATGTAAATTATCTTTCTATGTGGGAATTTCACACCTTTTTTCAAATAGTGTTTGTGAAAATCAATGAATAGGGAGAGAGCAGTGAGATTTTGCTTCTGTTACTAATTTTTAAATTGCCAGTCTGCAGTCATTCTAGGGTTGGGGACTGCAGACAGAGCTAGATGCCATTGTAGTAAAACAAAACCCAGATGTTCGCTTTGCATCTCCTTTGTCTTTCTTCTCAGCTTGAGTAATAAAGGACTTGTGTTCAGTCTACAATTTTCAGCAAATTATTTGCATGTCAACACTGTTAACCATCAGCTACACTGTGACAACTGTCAAATTCTTATTTTCAGTAAAACACATTTTTCACCCCTCCACATTCAAACATTTCCACATATACTTCTACAGTCATATTTACAGAAAATATCAGTTAATGTAAAATTACCATATGCTCCTGACAGGATGGAATCCTTCCTTGAAATTTTTCACCAGATTTTCAATTTCCAGTATTGAAATCTAAGCAATAAATATTGAAAGGAAAATATGTGGCTTTACCTGCTGTATCAGGTAGTTATTAACCTCAGAGGATCAACCCTTCTTATAATAAACAGCAACAGCATTCATTTATGAATTGACCATTGATCTAAAAGGGGATATATCATGGATATATGGATATGTCAACACATTGAACGATATGATTCCATTGCCTACATCCTAAATGCATTGAAACTGAATATTTAGTCGTTATTCTAGGTATACGCCACTTGAACTTGCATCCCGAAACAAGAAAGAAATTATTTAGTAAGATCAGGGACTGAATCCATTGTAAGAGTCCTTAATTCTTAGCAAGGAAACTTAAAAAGTGCTCAGTATAAGGTAGAATAATCAATTTTCAGTTCAGAAGAGCCATAAACAACGTACAGGTACTATTGAATGTCGTTACTCCATGACATTGTCATTAATAAAGTAGGTGAGCAACTAAGAATCTGATATCCAGTTAGAAAACTCTGATTACTTTAAGAAGTCATAAATAGCTCAATAATTAATGTTAAATATGTGTTAGTGGTCAAGTGCTCACCTGAAGTTTTGTCTGAAGTTATGGCTTGGATTCAGACTCCAGTCTTCACCTAGTAGACAATATGAGGCTTAGGGGTAGGGATAGTTTACATACATGTCCAAGTAAATGAGGGGATGTTCAAAGTGTGATACCTCCTTCCTCATGTGGTACCATGCCAGGGATTAATGCCCACGTAGTAATGGATTACAGAAACCACAAATAGACTGAGTTTACCCAACAAGGCGTACTACAATTTCCTGAATCTGTTCTTCCAGTGCAAATGTTGTGGTTTAAGAGTTAACAAATTGAGGGAGGATGAACACGTGGCAACTCTAGGACCCTGAGGGGTCAGAGGGCAGCTGGTATTCCCTCCCCTTCCCTGCCACACTCTATATAAGGACCGGAAGTTTAGGCTTTGTTTGTTTCTTTCTCATTCGTACTGTGTTGCTCCTTGGGGCCACACCTCAGTGCAGCTGGGCCTGGTTCCACATGCTCTGTACAATCCAGCCCCATCCGAGGGCTGATTTTGTATATACTTGTATATCCCTCTTCCCTTCCTATTTCCTTTTCCCTGTTTATCTCTGTTACTTATTTGTTCATAGTCTTAACTTCCAATTCTGTGTGAGGCACTTCCTTCCTCATTCCCCTTTGTATCCTCCCTTGGGAGGGAGCGGGTAGGGGGAGAGAGGAGCGATAGGAATCCCGCTCTATGGGGCTTGCCCTGAGCCTTAAAAGGAGACAGCAAATCACTCTTTACTCTGGATGGAAAATATAAAATCCCACATTGTATTTTACCAATTTTGCAACATATCCTTTGAAGAAACAAGATTAGGCATGCTTTCCCCATACCTGCTCTCTTTCTCCAACCTTCCTATCCCACTCCAAGATCCAGGTTAACAATTTAAGGTTATGTTTTCCATAGTAATTTTTATTAGCTGCTACTTGCATGGAGCACTGTGAGAAAGCCTTGTCCATGTGCTGCTACTAAGCAGAATCTAATTATCATGTCCTTTCTTCCTGGCAGCAGCAGCAACAGCTTCCAGCCTGACTTGCTGCTGTTCTTTCCCAAACCACTGAGAAGGTAGAAAGACACAGGGAACAGAGAAGCAGCTGAAAGCAAAGAGAAAGAGGAGGAAAGGAGAAAACAGAACTACAGTTAGATTTGCTGTTAAATGATACTATGCTTGCTGTCTAGTTGAACCCTGTGTCTTCCACCCCCCTGAAATCGTCATGGCACTCAGCACTTAGTAAAGGAAATGGTTTATTAATCAAGTAGACTAATTTGATTGCCATTCTTTTCTTTTCGTTACTCGTTGCAAGTAATCTTATACCAACTTGTCCTGAAAGCAATCAGCAGAATCATTTCTCATTCTATAGCCATGTACAAAAGGGAAATGAAGCTAGAACAGAGGAAGATTTGATCAACTTAATCAGAATGGAAAAAGGTGCAGCTTTACTGAGGTCTCTGAGGATAGGCCTGCTTAATGCTAACAAGGCTGTGCTGGGCACCTTTGCTCATGTTAATGAAAAAAAAACAAAAACCTGCTGTATTTCTGAGTATAGCAATATTCAGGGATCATTTACCATTTCAAATCTCCTCTGAATTGTACTGCTCTTTTCCCTTGAAACTCAAAGTATTACTGTGAAAAACTTCTGAAAAGAACATTGTAACATAGCAGTTTGATATATCCCTGGTGAATCAAAAATTCAGATGAGAGTATTCACGAGCTGGCTGCACTATACTGTTTTATTATTAAAAACAACAATAATGGCAGACAAAACATGATTCTTGAGTATGTAAAATAATGATTTAATATTATCATCCCTTTGTAATATGTGATTGCTAAATTCTAAGATGCCATCAACAAATGTTAAAGAGAATGGTCTTCATACCAGAAAGACCTTCCTAGTGCCCATTCTGTTGTCTCAGAAATAATTCCAGGAGGCTTTCCTTTAATTAACTGTATCACTTGGGAATCTATTCTACTTCAAAAACACTTCTGATCCCATAAAATGCGGTTGATCTTCCCACCACTTTGTTGATTCTTTTATCTGGTTATAAGACAACAATTCACGGCTGAGGCTTCTATATGTAGCTGTTGTGACTAGACCAAAATGAAGAGAGGGACAAGGTGGCAGCAGTCCATCACTGGTATTCCTATAGCTTACAGGTGTATGCAACTGCTTTCAAACTCCAGTCACCCCAGACTTTAACATTGCATAAAACCACAGGAGATCCTGCAGTCTACATTGATATTGGCCTGCTCTGTGTTTTTTGTCTGTGGTAATTTTCAGTTTGTTATTGGATTTTAATGGCTGACAGGAGACAGTATCTTTAAAGTACTTACTTTTTTTCTAAATTGTTAATTCATCTGAAATAGATGCCATGTCACGATTAATGTAACAGCAATGACATCTCTCCTGGGCATTCCAAAACAGTATATTCAAAGTTCACATTGTTTAATAGAACAATTAATGCAATAATTTTAACTCTAATATATCTTCGCTTGTAAATCATCAAATCATTAACATTAATAAAGCCAACCTGCTCTCATTTATCATGCTCATCTAAATTGCTGCAATAACACAGTACTTCATAGTAAGAAATGTTTGAATCCCCCAGTGAAATCTGATAAATACAGTAACCTTTTAATGCACTCGGAGTATTTGGTAGAGAACAAAGACAAGCTGGAAAGATACATGAAATAAAATAGGGCCAAAAAAGCAGGTAAAATTAATCATAACAAAATGAAAGGTACTGATGGCAGGCATAGTACCTGCATTATAATCAGAACCGGACATATAAAGCTTAAGGTAGGAAAACAGAACATCTTGGCACATAAAAATAAGGTAAATCACAAAGCTAGGGAGTGTAGACAGTATGTACAAGTATCCCCTTATGACTAAGCCAAACAGGCATGAAATTTGAGTATTATTCAGTAGCTGGATTATGCCGTGCTAGTCACTTCATAAAACAATGCAAAGCAATGCTGGGGAATGTTCAGCAAGACAAGGTACTAGATCAGAGCCCCAATTCTATTTACCCAAGAGAATCACTTCTATTACAGTAATATGTGAACATTTTGCTCAGAAAATTTTTATCAGAAAAACTACATCACTTAATAATGCAAATACCATCTTAACTCCTATGAGGTCAAACTCCTCTCTATTGAAAACGCTTGATCACAGTACAAATTTTCTATTTCAGCTGATTTCTTAATGGTGACCTAATTCTTAATGTATTTTGTTTGCCTATAATTACTGATTTATATATTAAAAGAAGTCCCAAATTAAATAATAAAAAAGGGTAGCAACGCATAAGGAAATTCATTAGAAGTTATCACAGTAAGTAGATGAGTGGAAGAGCAACTTGAATCCAGTGAACAATTTCAGGACTGCTTAAAAGCATCATGAGGAATAATTTCACAATTAAATGACAAAAATAAGGTCAATAAAAATAACAAAAAAGTTCAAAGAAAGGGACAGATTATTGCAATGATAGCTGCCCATTGCATACAAAAGTGGCAGAGGTGAAAATAACTGTACTCCAGACTGTTTTGAGGGGAAAGAAAGCTCTGAAAGTAAAAGAAAAACACCTTAATCATGCTTTTCATTTTACCTCCTCTAATCATCAATCATCATCATTACCTCACTTCTTGCTAAAAAGCTCTTCTGGTTATACACTAACCTGTGAATTAGTTACTATTATTACTATAATCTTGAATAACAAGTTTTAGAGACACAGAATACTATTTAAAGTCACTGGCCCAGATCAGTAACTGGCATATATCATTGTAGTTCTGTGTAAATCAACACAACCTAGGTATCTGACTCAGAATATCCAGAGGGAAATGATCATATATCTATGAATATCAGCCTGGCATTTTCTCCTGGTTTATAGAAAAGGTCTATAATTGAACACACTCCCAATGTAGATATTTTAAACTTTCTGAGATATTGGCTGAAGTTAAAAGTACAACCTTTAACTATCCATAACAAACACTTGTCAAACTTGTCTCAACAAAAATAGCAGATTTGATATTTCGTATGAAATGATGATTTACAGTAGTTCAAGGCAGGATAACCCCCATAGTATTAAGAAGTCAGAATAGTTTGTTCCAAACCAACATGTGAGTTGCCATTACACGCAAATTGCATGAAATAATCATAAACACATATTTATTTTAGACCATATATTTGATGATAATTTGTGCTTTACCAGCAGTAATCTCCCACACTAGCTCTGGTTTCATTAGTCTATACATCTCAGTTTAGCAATGTGTGAAAAAATAGCAATGTAATTAATAATGAATCCTCATCATTCATATTAAGGTAAGTGGAAGAGATGTTTTTCCCCTCACACCTATTATCAATTTGCTACACAAAATATACATATCAGGAAAAAAAGTGTTAAGCCAGAGTGTCAAACATAGGTACTAACTCTGCATTGGAGGGGGTCCAGCAAGGTAACAGAATCAGGAAAAAGAGGCCTTAGAGGATTAAAGCCATAGGATTTTTGGTTGCATTAGCCACCTGTACCACCAACTATGCAGTTTTGCCTTGGCAGTGTAAATTAGCATTAAGCCAACGACAAATACATTGTTTCAAAAAAAAGAGAACCCTTCCCAGCGTCTTTCACTACATTCACTGATCCTCAATGAGAGACTCAGAGGGCTTTCTCCTGTCCAGCACTGGCTTGGTAACAATATTGCAGTTATGTTTGTGCATCTGGCAAAGTTATGTCATCCTTGCAAGTGATTTTCTAAACTTTAAAGGGCTCATAAAATGAAATTAGAGGCATATTGACCACCTAAGCTATTTGATGGAGTAGGATGCATAACGACCTGCGTGTTCATTTGGCACACTGCAGGTACCATGCAGGCAGTCCACCTCTGGAAACATTGGGTTATCTTAAAGCAGAACTATATACTCTCTTTCTGGCTCTGTAACCACCTCAGTGAGAATCTCAGCATTGTGTGGTGTTGGCATGGATGCATCCACACATGTCAAACTCCTGGAAACACAACCTATGTCTATTGATTAGGGCACTAACCCTGGACAGGGCAGAATGAGTTCAGGCTGTGAGCCAGAGACATGTTGGACTGATGAGACAGCATCAAAACACTGAGAACCTTGGAGCCAAAAGTTGACAAAGTGCTGCCAGTCTCCCTGGACCAGACAAATGGAGGTAGAAATCTGAATTTTCCTGAAAAAGTGTAAGACTTTCCAAGTGGTTTCTAATTTGACAAACAAAGTATTTCAATAAAGCCACTTCCAAACCTGACCAAAACTTAAGAGACCAGAAATATAAAATAAAATCATGTTACACACTTGAGGAAAGTTTTGATCTGGAAGTACATAGTTTCTATTCTTCGTCTGTTAAATATATACAATGTGACCACTGATAAATATGTATTCAAAAGCAAAATAAGAGGCCAGTAAATGCAAAACAACCATAAAATTCAGTGAGCAAAGGTGTTAAAATGGCAAGACAAAATCAGAAGTTAAAGAACAAATATTCAAGGTTTATGAAACGTAATAGATATACATCATAAAACATCTATTCCATCACATTTTCTACTATTTCTGTTATTTATGATGGCAATAAATACTAGTTGTATTCTAATTATTAATGTGCCTCAGAGATAAAATTTCACAGCAGCATGGGCGATAGTAGATGTGAATTTATCCATTTATCTATTTATTTAAATAGCAAATACCTTGGTCTTTCTTTTTGTTCACAGCCTGGAAATTTTTACTCTAAAGAATTTATCATGTATCATCTATCATTTGCTTTCATTTGGTTCATATTGATAGACATCTGGTCTTTTTAGGAGTGCACGATGTTTCTACTAATGGGTGCACACCATGGGAATCTATTGTGATTTCTGCTTTTCTTCTTCTGTGGAAGTGTCATTAGTAAACTCTTAATGCCAAAATTGTTTCCAGGGGTTCATTAAAATTCCCACATACTAGCCCTCAAATACAATTTTTAAAAAGAGGGCTGATAATAAAGATGACTGACTACACTTTGGAGAAACCATTAGATAAAAACACTATTCATGATTGTTTCCTCAATGACATTGGAATAAAAATAAATATAAATCCACTTAAGGTGTCATGAAGCTATGTAACAGACACTAAACCGTAGGAAAGTGTATAAAATTGTATAAAAATGTGAAGGATAACCCAGAGCAATGGCATGCCCAGAACCTGCTAAAATTTCACTGCAGCAAAAGTCCATTCATACTTTCGAAACATTTCACCTTTGTGAATATCACAGAGAATCTAAACATGCTCTTTTTTCATTCTCACGAGTATGTTACTTCACAAACAGTTCTTTCTGCTTCCTATTTTCTTTGAGAAATCCTCTCCCAAAGTGCCTCATTCCTCCTGTATTCATCTATCTCCTTCTAAATACCTCCTTATTATCTTGTATTTGTCAAGTTGTTGCTCAAATTTTGGAAATCCTATCAGCTTCATAATCTGTCTTGCTTTCCCTTTTCCTTCTCTTTCTGTACTTTTGCATTCACTTGGTCTTCCATGTCCTTTGGATGACTTGAATTCAACTCTACTGAAAATGGTAGATTCTGATAAATATTTTACCTTCTGACTGCCTTGCTTTGCCCTGGAAAGGCTACGGATATTAATCTCTGGTGATGGTGATCTTTCATATCAGTGTTTCAAAATTATGATGACCAGTTTCTGTAGAGTAGGACTTTGCATACTTGAGGAAATCATGCAAATAACAACTTTAGTGAATAGCTCAAGCAATTTTTGAAGGCTAGAAACTACTGGCATTAAAGAACAGAATCAGGAACTATATAATAAGGTTAGTAGACAAATCAATCATAGTAGTCTTTCATAAATCTATTGATCAAAAATCATTTCTTTTTTCTTTGTTAGACGTAAATATCTACTAGTCATATGGAAAAAAACCATCAAGAAGGACAAAGCCCAACTTAAGCTGTCTACCATCATAAAAGATAACCAAAAAAATTGTCTAGAAATACATTAGCAATGAAAGGAGGGCTAAGGAGAATCCCCATCCTATATTGGTTATGGGGGGAAACATAGTGACCAAGGATGAGGAAAAGGCTGAGACACTGAATGCTTTCTTTGCCTCAGTCTTTAATAGTAAAGCTGTTTTCTGAGTTCCAGCCCCCTGAGCTGGATGACAGAGATAAGAAAGAAGAATGAAGCCCCCCTAATCCAATGGGAAACCTGCTGAACTACCTAAACACACACAAATCTATGGGACCAGAGGGGATCCACCTAAGGGTACAAAGCAAGGTGGTGAAAATGCTCACCAAGCCACTTTCCATCATTTATTTGCAGTCTTGGCTAACCAGGGAGGTCTCAGTTGACTGGAGGTTAGCAAATGTGATGCTGATCTATAAGTAGGCACCCTCAGTAAGTTTTCAGGTGACACCAAGTTGGGTGGGAGTATTGATCTACTTAAAGGTTGGCAGGCTCTGTAGAGGGATCTGGACAGGCTGGATGGATGGGACAAGGCTAATTGTATGAGGTTCAACAAGGCCAAGTGCCGAGTCCTGCACTTGGGCCACAGCAACCCCAAGCAACACTACAGGTTGGAAAGCTGCCTGGCAGAAAAGGA
>VWZK01018990.1:7778-97539 GCA_013396935.1 Baryphthengus martii
TTTGGAGGGAGCCTTGAAAGTTTGTTTTTAGGGAAAGAAGAAATATAATAGTTTCTTCTACGTGCAGAGCTAAAGTAAGGAGAACATTATTTGGTGTCTATGGAGCTGGATACGTCTTGTGAGAAAGATCCTTGCGTTACTCACACGATACATCCTGGCTGCTATTTGAAGCTAATCGGGATGTTTTACTAGGGCGTGCTTCTGGGAATTGAAAGACATGTGGCATGAAAGAGGTTAAATCAATATACAGATTTTCAGAAATATATTTCAAAAAGAATTGCAGCGGTTGATTTTCTCCATTTTTCGGGGAGGTAATGAAAAATAGATGGGAAGAGTACTTAGTACTTCGTGTCTGGTAACTCAGAGAGCGTATCTACAAAACGGTAGTCAATTTTGAAGGCGTTTAAGGAGCGATGTATTTATGTATGAAGGCATATGGAGGGCATCCTGGGATGTACTGTGTTAAGTGGGAGGTGTTTTAGGTCTGGCAAGGTGATGCCCTGTGTACGTTGAATTCTGTTTCTTTGGTGTTCTTACACCACTCACCAAAACCACCTGATGCTTTGATGTTGTTTTCTCTGAAATGCCATCTTGATACCACGAGATGATCTGGACAGAGAATTGTGAGCTGCTCTTGAGCAACTGCAGGCTGATACTCTTTGTAGTGCTAGCCAAAACTGCTTTGAAATTAGAGCTAATTGACAGCCTACGTTCACAACCTCAGGTTTAGCAGCTTGTCGTTGCAGTTTTTGCGTTCTTCTGATGCATTTCTTCCGGATGCCCGTGAACAGGAAGAACCCATCTTACAGGTGTTACTGGTCACTGATGCTACTGTGAGAGGGGCTCTGTTTGCATAAATGGTGACAGAAAAGGGATGTGGACCCCTCTTCTCCATCCTACTGAAGACAGTGGCAAATTCCTGTTGACTTCACTGTGGCAATGATTTTACCCATTTACTGGAGCCTTCAGTCCACCCCAAGGCATGAAATAGTTCAGTGCATTCAATGTACATGTGTTAAGATCCTACAGAAATGCTGATCCAATTCAGTTGTTTGATTATTTTTTTTCATCATGTTTAAAATTCAAATTCTATGAATCTTTGAATATCATTTTATTTTAACGTTCCTGTAGTTGTACTTGTTTATTTTAGCGCTATTATTTTATATTCATAGTACATTAATATGCAATAGCTAGGTCTTGACTTTGAGATCCATCACAAATTCTTTAGCTATGTGAATTCAATTCATTAAGTAATTTCCTGAAATCTTAACCTCCATAGTGAGTAAAGGAAGCCTTGCTGAGAGCTGGAACATTTTATAGATAGCACTATTTATCCAAAGTTCTATTATTAGCCTAGAAAGAAGGGCTCACCATGTATTTTTATTAAAAATGACAATGTACTTAACATCTTTAATGAAAACTAACCATTGTGATATGAATTTAGAAACCCTGACACCTTATTTTATAGAAATGAAGTCCCCTAGTATATTAAAATTAACATTTTTTAATAACAAAAAGTGATACAGTCTGCTGGAGTAGGGCTAAATTTATCTTATGATTGTACTTGTCATGGCCTTGAGTATTTATTGAGTAGTTTTAAAAGTTCATTAAACTCAAGAGATTAAATATTGCCCCGAGCAGTGCTCCATAAAAGAAAAAATATAGTGCTATTACTTGGTAAAATGTTGTGCTATGTTGTTAATTTAACTCCCCTGAGTTCTCATCTTCTGATTCAAAAGACATTTCCTCATGCTGTTAAATTTGACATTTTCAAAGAATCTCGGACTGTCTCCACATTCACCAGAAACTCCTTATTTCACATTCCTTTCAGAAAGGGAAAAGAAAGCGACTGACTTCAAGAGACCGTTCTTCTGAAATGTCAATTTTCCTGAGCTCCTCCGTTGAGCCACCTATCATTTTACTATGTCTCTTTGCTTACCGTGATCTAATTGTTTGCTAGGAGCACATTCCCAGGCTTAGGGACAGAGAATAAACTTGGAATGAATATTTACTCCTATCAAAAATTGAGCTTGGTCCGAAACTAGCTGTTGTTTTCATTCTCTTGAAAGCATTAATAAAAAAAAAAATTATTAAAAAGCATCTCCACAACATTTGCTCACATCATTAGGTGATGATGGCGACTGTTTATCTTGCATTTGCACTTCCCCACAGAGCAGTTGCCCACTGAATCTCTGTAGGAAAACACATTTTATCAGGGTTTCTTTTTTTATTAAGCTCAGGCACATTCATTTAATTCATATTTATCATAATTTGTGACCTCAACAACAACGCTAGATTTTTTTTTTTATATATGCAGTTGATACAGACATAACTTTTTGTTTTCTGACAAGGGATTACCTGTATGGAGGGGAGGAGGGGAGAAGAATGAAGAACGCTTCCGAGAAGAAATGTCAAGTTTGCACTGGTTACCCAGCACAAAACCTGAACTGTTCGCGTTTCTGAGCTGCGCTTTCGTTCTTTCAAGTCAACTGAAATGAAATTTTTTTGTTCCATTGTGATTTTTTTATTTTTTTTTCTTAACAGCGTTTCACTGCATCTTGCTTGTTTGCTTGTGAGCTCATGGGCTTTTTGATTCCTTTGCTATTGTGTACCTGCTCACTTTGGGCTTTCTGTGTCTAAAGCTGTTCTTGCATTTATGCCTTATCCCTGGGGATGAGGGGAAAATAATAACGCACTTCAAACCAAGGGAGAGGTTGGATGTCCAAGACATGGTTTGGTTATGTTCTTCTGGTTTCAACTCATTAGGAATGGCAGATGCTGAATTTGCTGCTGGGGCATTTGGTGCTGCATAGAGGCAGTTGTTCTCCCTCATGAAGGCTGAATCTTCAGGGATTCAAAATTGACGGGAAACATTATTTTAAAACTCTATAACTGGTCAGAAAAACCATATGTTTTGAAACCTTACCAGAGAATCTGCAGGTGATGTGTGTGCGGCCTTTCCTTGCCGTTTAGAAAGGCATGGCTGCTCTATACCATTTGTCTAGCAGAGGAAAAGAGTTGAAGGGAATTCTCTGCTGCCTCGCTCATTGTGAGGTGCCGTCGGTGATGTTGGACACTGAGCCTGCGATGTTCACGGACAAGGTCCAGCGCTGCCCTTGCCACGCTGGCCTGGTGCATCTGAGCGCTGGCCAAGGTACGGCTCAGCCAGGAGAGCCCTACGCAAGCACAGGGTAAGCCTGGCTCTCCTTTGAGCCGTTCCTGGGATACCTTGCTAAGACTTTGCTCCTGCCTTTACGGTTTTCTCCAAGAATACATCTTTGAGGCCTTTGGATGGCATTATATTTCGGGTTCTCAAACTGAAAATGTGAGGAACAGCTGTGTGAAGTGGTTTGAAATAGCGTAGCTAGTGTTGCGTATGACCCCTTACACTCAGAGAGCAAGCTAGTAAGAGCATCTTGTGGCACAATCGATGTGCTTCTCTTTGATTTTTCAAATACATTTCAGAGGTGTCATAAACTGAGTCATTTCTAAAAGATTGAACATCACTTGTAAGATACCACTCCTAGCAGAAACCTTGTAATGCTCTGTGTAGCTTATGCAAAATGACTGTTCTTTCTAACATATGCCTATGGATACCTGGCTTTATAGATATTCTAGAAATGTAGTTGTATCTAAAATTTGTGTATTTACTGGCTTGAGTTTGCTGTGCTAGGTGCTTTATATGTTCTGGGCTCTTGAGTTGTCAGTAATGCCTTATCCTCATACAGGTGGTTGAGGGCTTTCTGTACTTATTATTTTTTAAACCCCAGGATCCATGTGTGTAGAACTGAGGTAGGCAGATATTTTTCCAGTTGTGTGTGTTTGTGTAACAGTCGTGCCTGGGGACATACTATTTACACATTACACATGCATGTCAGTCAGAGCGTGTGCGTAAATCAAGGATTGATTTGAAAATTAAACTCCCTGGCCCTGTAGCGAAATTGAAATTTACAGTGACAAAACAATAATGGAGAATTAGAGAGAACCCCTCCTAAAATCAAATCAAGCTCTTGTTTTGCTGGAAGTAATTAGATTGCCATTTGTTTCACTGCAAAACTCACCGTGGCCAGTAAATTAAACTATCACTTGTCTTGCAAAAATAGTTGCCTGTGGACTGTTTGACAGTGGCCTTTCTTGGCTTATATTTTTCCTTTCTGTTACCAAATCAAATAAAGTTTTGCATTAGCATCAGTAACAGCTGCTGCTGTTAAATTTGTAGTCTCAGATCTGTTGCTTGGTTTGCTCTGGGCTTTACTATGAAATGTAACCTATTACTGATCTGTCTAATAATGTCATGTGTCTTGGGACAACCTGACTGCAGCGAAGTAAGTCCTGAATGAGTTGCCTCACACGGGAGTTGTATGGCCAAGCCTGTGGATCAGACATTGTGCATCTCTTCGATATTGTTGCTTCCATTAAAAAGGATTCCTCTTCTTCAGTGACTTCCTCAAGCTGATAAACTTCCGTAACCATGTTTTAGTGGTCAAGAATGAACAGTGAAAGCTGCAGATATGTTGGAAATACCATGACATGTTTCCACCAAAGTTTGTAGTAATGCTTTGTATGTGACTTATTTTGATTTTGCTGAAGATCCCTGCTGGAAGTAAATGAGTGTGGATGGTTGGTTGGTTTTTTTGTTTTGTTTTTTTTACACATTTGAATACAAATCATCCCAAGATACCTTGTGTGAAACAGAAGCTAAGTTTGATTCCAGTTTTGTTGATGAATGTAGTGTGTGACTGCTTACTCCTGTATGCCCAAAGTTGATGGGACACTTGTAAATGCTGGTGTGATTTTTGGAAGGTGGCCTCCTTGTGTTGCATTTGTAGTGGTGCAAAGTTGGGCGCCGAACTTCTTGGGGATGTCAGAGGGAAACCTGCACACCTGATTCCAGTGTGTGTGAAATCAGGTTTTGGCACTTGATGAGAACTTGAGTGCTTGGGTCTGTCAAACTCTCTGTTTTTTTCAACAATTCTGTGGTATTTGAGTCCGCAAGTCAGCAATATGGTGACTGTGGGGCCTCCGTTGGGATTTGCATGCAAATCTGTACACCCTTCTTAGCAGACACTGATCCAGCCTATGTGACTGGTTTTCATGGTACAGATGGATTTTGTGGCCTACTCCCTTACACAGCTGTTGCAGAATTCACCTAAAATATTCCTATATTTTTGAGGTTGAAAGGCCACGTCTAGTTGCTACTCTTGTTGTTTCTTGGTTTTGTAAAGTAAAACTGCTTCTTATATCCCTTTGTTGGTCGTGTGGCCGTGAATGACTGTGATAAATGGGACAGAATGGACAAGAGAGAGGGGTTGGAGAGGGGCATTGCATTGTGTTATGGTTACTGGGAGTTTCTGTTTTCCTGTGTTACTTCTTAAAAAAAAAACCCAACAACCCAAGTAAGTCAATGTGTAGGTTATTAGGCAAAAGACAGACTGTGCAGGACCTTCACTCATGTGCTGGTTTTAGAAACATTATGGTTTTAATGTAAATTTGACCAGAACTTAATTTATCACGTAATGAGAATTGCTGAAGGGACTAGGTCTCTTCACTCAACGATCCAGACCATCGAAGAAGCCACATGGAATTAGATTTGCAGTCCTTTCTGCTTTGTCAAAACAACGTTTTAAATTTTCATTAGAATCGTGAACTTTGCCACTGTACAGGACAGAAAAAATAACGTACAGTTCATCTTTTGCCATTATATCCATTTAGTGCCTCCTTCTCTGAGCAAAATGTATTTAGCAATTAAAGGAGTTATGCAGAATATTCCATTTATCAACCAATTGCCCTTTTCTTGTTACTAGTGTATTTTTTTGAACCCCAACCATGTTTTTGATTTGGGGGGGGATGTATCATCTCCTGTCTGTACAAATGAACATGAGCTTTAGCCCGTAGCGAGGTATTTCCAAAGGGAGATTAATACGTGTTTAACTTCCTAAGTTATGCAGAGAAAGTGACAAAAGCTGATGTTTAGCCATTTGATTTTTTTGAATTTCTGTGCAGCTCGCGGGCCTTCAATGGCTCACCGAGAATCTGAGACGTGCAAATAGATGATAATTTGTTGAAAATGAAGCATTTCACAGGTAGCTGCTGCTGTCGCTGAAGCTTTAACCTCAGCACAGAGCCCAGACGCATAGAGAGGCTTATCTGACTTTCCCCCAGCATGTCCAGGCTGTTGCCCTCTCTTACATTCCCACCTGTAGTACCGTGGGGCTGTACTTGCCGGAGGAGTCCTCATCGCTATCAACAGGAACATCAGCTGTTGACCGTGACTGTGTGTGTCTTGTAGCCCACGGATGTGCTGCCAATAATTAGCGTTTTATTTTGTAAGCCTCTGGATAACAAATTGCTGTTATTTCAGATTTTGACTGTGTACAGACTCGAGTGCTGGTCAGCATTTGAGGGTGTTGTGCCCGAGTCGTGGTCAGCTTTATTTTGACCATCGCTTTTGACGTGCAGATTTTTTTGTAGTAACAGAATCTTGCCTTGGAAATGGTTGAGAGAGAATTTACACTTTAAAACATGGGAGAACTGAGGCTTTTATCAAGGTAGGAGAGTTGTTTGGTTTCATGGCTGGCTTTTTTATTATGAGCTTGTATTACAACCAGATAGCTTTGTAGAAATGGTTAAAAAGATCAGTTAAATTGAGTGGTAATTTTTGCTGTGGTCACATCAAAGTATTGAATGGTAGTTAGGATTTGACTGTGCGTGTCACAAAATAATGAGGGGTTTGTTTCAACCTGATCAAAAATACAAGATTGGAATTCTGTTGAAACAAACCGCTGTTTTGTGCTCGTTATTCTGTGATTTAGAATGCAAAATGAAAACTCTTGCACATAACTTTTTAAGTGATCATTTATTTTCCCTAAGAACTCCTCAGAATGTAGGACGAGTTCAGAAATAACGGTCTATGTACGGCTTAAATATTCAACTTTTCAATTGGTTTTGCTGCGTTAAGTAAGCAAATTATTTCTGGGTTTTTTTTGTTGTTGTTGTTTGTTTGTTTGGTTTGGTTTGGTTTTTTGTGTGGTTTGGTTTTTTTTTTTAAATTAACCTAGCTCATGTCAACTCTAACATTAGGGAGCTTACACTCCTGGCAGTTTTAAGTTCAGATAGATAGAGCCCCAGTATCTGAAGCAGAAAGGCTGGTTTAAAATTGAATGCAAGCCTAGAGATTCAGACTCCTCTCATTTTGTTTTTTCAGGCTCTAGTTTGCTTTCCTGCAACATCTCTTTTTTTGTTCCAAGTATGTTAACTTGGACAACCACAATTTCATCAGCTCTCTTATTGATGTACTAAATAAGTTCTCTTCCCAGAAGGTGAGTTTTTATATTTGAATTGGTAGATGAACTTTTTCGATGATTTTTCCCCTCATTGTACAGGGCTTCCCTTACATAATATTTACATCATCTCAGCTATTGGCTTTGCCCTGTAAGTACAGTTTGAAAATTACAGTAAGTAACCTTTAGAAAATATGAGGATTATCATGCATAGGTTTAATTATTTTCTTGAAATATATAAATGACTGGCAGCCGTGGTGAATTAAAATGATAGGGATCTATACTACTTTCACTTATTGACCATAAAGCTTATGGAATTGTGACAAATAGCAAGCTGTTTTAAATTGGCAGCTTGAAAATGAGAAAATATTTGCTGTTTTACTCTTTTGCTTGATTCCATTCATTTGACTCAATTTTCTCTGTTGAAGTAAGAATAAGAGAATTCCATTTTACTTTCAAAAATGAGGTTTCCTTTTTGTTCCCCCACGTAGGCACTAACATTGCAGTTGCTGAACATCCATAACAATGCCACCTTTTGAAGATTGAGCTCATTTATTTAATTTTCACAGTTAGCACGCTCTGTCACAATGGTGAGTTGCTGTCACATTAAACATCAGAAAAATTTTATGCTCCTTGGCATTTCAGAAATGACCAGTGACATTAAAACTGTATATAGCACCTGGCTTGGAGGTATTTCTTTGAAACTTAATTATAATTATGATGGTTGCAAAAAAGCTACATGATGATTCTTGATGATGATTGCACAGGGAAATGGTAATGCTGTCAGGTGTGGGATGGCTTGAAGGAGAATTTGCTGCTTTTATGTTGTTTTTTTTTTTCAGTTTTGTACTTTCACTGTTAATTTGTTGTATCTCTAGTGCCTTTTGTGTATATACTACATTTAAGAGAGAAAACTGCTGATGTGCCTGAGAGATTGCAATGTTTCTGAAAGTTCATAGTGTGCAATATATTTTGGATGTGTGCGATTTTTTTGAGTGGGGAACTTGTCTATTTGATTGATCGTAGAATCATAGAATTCTTTGGGTTGGAAGGAACCTTTAAAGCTCATCTAGTCCAACCTCTCTGCAATAAGCAGGGACATCTTCAGCTGGAGCAGGTTTATGTGGAGTTGAAGTCAAAAGACCTGCTTCAGCTCAAGTATGTCCCTAGCTCTCTGCATTGAGAGATCTGTAGGTCTCTGTGTATATCTATATGGTACTAAGGGCCTGGTTACCTTAGGGAACCACAGGACTGATGATATCTTGGTTTTCATCACCAAATCATCCTATCAGAGAGAAGTCTTCAAAGCCCTGGCGTGGTTTGGCTGACAAAGCAAGCCTGGCATAAACCAAATGGAACAGAATAGAAGCAGTCACGGTTGGAAAGCTGGTTGCAAGGAGGGAGTTTTGTGAGGGATTTGAAGGGCAGAAGCGAGCTTATAGCACCCAGCATCAAGGATGGTTTTTCCCAAAGAGCTGCCCGCTTTCAAGCTGGTGATGTGCAGCAGGCTTTGGGGAAGCAGCCCTCCCCAAACCCACAGCCTGAAGGAGAGGAATGAGAGGTGAAGAGGGTGCTGTGGCCAGGATGAGGTCTGTAGCACATCAAGTGCCAGGTTGGAGAATCCAAAATGTGATAGGAGTGAAACTCATGCGTACCCAGAGAGGTGGGAAGCAGCATGTGGACGGATGCACAGAGAGATCAGAGATGGGGAGAGGGTTGCTGAAGACGGGGAGGAATATGGGCCTGAGGAATTGCTCCTTGGCATCGCTTGTGGGTGAGATTAAGCACCTGTATAAACACTTCAAACCATCAAAGCCCACTTTTCATTTTGTTCTTAAGGGAAGGATTCTAGCAATATTATGTAGGAAGCAGCAGCATGAGCTGGCAGCACCGTTTCCACTGCGAAACTGTTAAACAAATAAGTGTTACAGAAGTAAACCTGTGAGAAATGAAACATCTTTGTACTTCACTGAGCCAATTAAAAAAAAATCAGGGAACCCTTCCTACATGTATTAGAAATCTGTTTTAAAATCTGTTAAGTGGATATTTTCAGTTGAAGGAAGTTATGTTGCTGTAATGTTTTCTCATTCGTTTCATCTCAAATATGTGAAACCTGCTGTTTCCTAAATAAGTAAAAGCAGATGGAGCAGCCTCGGTGATAGATTTTGCTGAACACTTCAGCTCTGTTAGTTCAATTCTCACTTACTTAATGCTATTATATTAGAGATCTACTTGAAGGTCACGGTGTGAAATGTCTCGCAAATATAACGTTGACTGAAAAAGTCAGTGAAATACATACAAATAGTGTTTATCTACCTGTTTTGTCAGATCTTTTACTTCAGAGGGTTAATTTGGCCAAATCATAACAAGCTGTGTCAGGGTTGTGCCAACCTCAAAATAAGAAAAACCCCAAATCAAGCTCAGGAGTCAGTCTCCAGATGTTTGTGAGATTGATGGAGGAGGTTCTCAGTTGTATTTTAAAGCTCTTTATTTGTTCCTTGGTGTCAAGGACTTCAAATTTACAGTAATTTTATGTTCTTCTGCTTTCGTATTGCGCCTCACAACAGTTTCTGTGTATTTGTTTTAAGGGAAGACTTTTCCAATAACCTCTCATTTCCAGGGATTAGAAGAAAAAATAAATGTTGCAGGGCTGTTGATGTCACTGGTAATGGTAATTCTCTCAACCATGGAGTGAATTCTCCGATTTTGTTTGTTCTTACCGCTTTCAAAGTGAGGTTGGGTAACCAATTACTGAAGTGTCAAGGTTAGCAGTAAATTTTTAGTCATGCACCACTATTATATGTAAAAATTAAGGTTTTGACCTTTTGATTTCCTTTGCCTTTGGAGGGGCATTGCCAATGAAGATGTTGGAAAGAGTGTTTGTTGTAGAGGAAATGAGACAGTTAAGGTGGGAAAGTTTCCAAATAGAAATCAGTCTGGAATCACATTCATCCGTCTTTGTAAGCACATCAATCCCGTATGTTGTAAACCTGCCTAGACCAAAGTTACCCCATTCCTGGTGCTTCCAGTAGGTGAGGATTTCATCTCAGAGCGCTGCTGGGAGTATTTCGAGCTTTGATGCAAATAGCTGATACTGCCTGATATTCATGATGCTGTGAATAAAATGAATGTTGTGTAGGATAACAAACTTTCCTTAGTAATATCTCCTCTTTCTTCAGGTACAGCAATTAAATTGATTCCTGAATTTTTGCAAGCTGAGAACATCTCCTTTGAGTTACATAAATTTCTTCACGTTCTTTATTTACTTTATGGAACGCGTGTAGTAAAAATATCAACCCTAAAATTTGTCTTCCTTGTGGAATTAGTTTTGCCATCTGGTAGTCGTGAATGAGAGAGAAACTTCTCATTTCTGCTGAGAGAACTGTGAATGATCCCCCCCCATCCTTCTTTCTGTTTTTTGTTTAAGTTTCCGTGAATAAAAGCAGCAAATAGCCAAGATGGGACAGGGCTTCCATTAGTAGGACCTTGACTTTATCTCCAGCTGCATGAGGAGAACAGCAGGAGTGGAGAGCGCAACGCCGCTCCTGGTTGCGTTTATTGTAAGAGCTCTGTCTTATTTCTGTTCACAATGCCCATGGAACTGATATATTTAAGGATAGTGGAGCAACTTGCATTTTCTTAATGAGACTCATGACAACATTGCGGGTCTTTTGGAAATGTTAGTGCAATAGAAGCTTTCTGTGATGGGCGTTGCATCTTCTTGTCTGCCTTAAAGGCTCTCTGGCAGATGGACTGCAAGGACAGTAGTTGAAATGAGGACACGGGTTCAAAATAACTAGCCATTTAATTTTCTCTTTCAAAATCATTGTGTATCCCGAAGATTTTACCGCTCGTGAGCGTCGCATTTACAGTTCTGAAGTTGCTCATTATGGTAACGTAGTCAAGAGCCTTTTCTGAAGGGAGCTGGCTTGAACGTTCCCAAGATATTGTAAGCTGCGAGGCACAACTTTTTGTGTGGTTTGAAGCAAGGTACTAAGTGCTTTGCGATGAATTTTAATTGATTCCAGTTGCGGTTACTTTTCAGCTTCTCATTGTTAGGGAGAGCCTTGTTTAGCGTGGGGCAAAATTTCTCCGTATTTTTCATTTTGACGTATACAGGATTTTATCCTCTGTTGGTGTAAATCAGCCTAAAGCCATTGAGTGCAATGAAACTGTGCTGATTTATGCCACTTGACCTCCTCTTTTTGTTGCGTTACGTACAGAACACAAAGGGATTACTGACTATCGAGTGCCTGCAGAATCAGGCCCTTCAAAACAAATTAGTCACATCTCTGTCCAAGCAGATTGCACTAAACCAAGAAATATGAGTAGTGCTCTTAGAATAATTCTGAACGTAAAATTTTTGACTGTGCTGCTTTTCAAAGGAACTAAAATGTGGTCTCTTACAGATAAATATAAATGAGCCGACCAGTGAATTTGGATGAAATCATACCTTTTTAAAGATGCAAATTGAAAATTAAGCCTCAAAACAATAGAATCCTCCTGGGCCTTTCAGGAAGGATTGTATATTGCTCATCAGACTCCGCTGCCAGGTTGCAAATTTTATTTCACAGTGAATTCCATGGGAGAGCTGCTGGAGCTCGCTTTTATGATGAGAAGAAAAAGATCTATGGCAAATGCATTGCCCACAATCTGGATCATCTTTTTTTTTTTAGGAAGGATAGTCTTTTATGGGGAAGGAAGAGTAATGGGGAGTTTTGGATTTACCATGCTTTGTCTGAGCCTTTGCATTAAAACCAACACAGTTGTGTGAATGTTCCTACTGGTAAGGGAGAACTTCATCTTTGTCCCCAGTTAGGGCCCACTCATGCTCTTTTAAAAGCAGCTCCTTTCCATCTTTTGCTTTTCTCCATTCTTATTTTCTGTCTTCTTTTCTTCCAGGAAAGATTTTTTCCAGGCTACTTTGTGATGTCTTTTGACCACAGTTACTCAACTTGGTAGTAGCTTCCCAAAATGAAAATATAGAAGGGGAGGAATCTGTTTGGGAACTATACCAAGAAAAATATAGTCATAGGAAAAGAAGGTTAAAATTAAGCAGTTTAACCAACAGGTAAACTCCAAGTGGAAGGAAGGAAGACTGGGTAAAACATATGAGAAATTGCCTCTCTATGAAATTACGGTCTTCTAAGGGAGGAGGAAAATTCTTCAGCCTGGTTCACTCTGGTAGGGACAGAACAGAGCTTTCAGAAGGTGTTTTTGGCTATTGACTGCTGCTTTTTATGGGATATGAATGCTGGAAATATGTGGGCAAGCTGATAACAATGGATTTGCAAACATAAATCCTAAGGGTAAGCTGGAAATGCCTCACAGACCTGTGGTTGGCCATTGGATGTGTTTGAAATGAATCTCAGACTTGGACCTAAATGTTTTCAGTGATTGATCTTTATAGCATATTGCTATTATACATAGAAGCAGTATGTTTTGGATTTGTATAGTAGGAGAAAAAGTCCTAGTTAGTACTACAAAGCAGCTCTTGATGACAGAAAGCAGCTTAGCTTCAAGAGAAAAGTATAATTCTGATTATGGTGAAAAGATTTCTATTTCTTCGTTGCTGTATTCAGAAAATTCTGCTTGTGGATAGCTCCAGTTGATGCAGATTAGGTTTAAAAATGCAATTTTACTGGACAGCTCTGGAAGAAAGTCAGCAGTTAATAATGGCTGTTGGCTGGGAAGTATTCAGGACATCTCTCATTCAGCTGTTAGAAATGGGCAGTTTGACAAACTGACCCCTTTACGTGTAACTTCGGTTTGGGTGCTGGTTCGAGTCATTCTTGTTGTGCAGCTGCAATATTAATAAGCCCATGAAATCCTGTAAGTATTGCTGTAATCTGGCACACAGAGGAAATAGGAGAGGAGATGGCTTAAAAATGTGGCTTTGCATGTGCTTTCAGTGCACTAGAAATGTACTTTAACTTGCCAATTTCCAGGTGAAGTGGATTTACTAGCTGAGAAGCAGACTGGACCCTGCATTATAAATCAGTTTTTCCCTCAACAGATGCGTGCTTCAGACCATCTTAAAAACATGTTTGTGGGTTGGTTGTGTTAGTTTTTTGGTGGTTTTTTTTTTTTTCCTTTCCCCCCATAAATCAGTTTTTTATTTTACTACTGATCCCAACCCCATCTTTGCATCTGTGCTGTATCTGGGTGGAAGGAAAGAGCGTTTGTGTTGAAACATGTGCTGCAGCCTTTTGTGTTTGCCCTGCTTGTGAGAACAGGGTCAGAGGGTTGATCGACTCCTGGGTGCATCCAGTCAATCACAGCAAATTCCCTCGGCTTAGCCAGCCTGAGATGGAGAGGAGCAGGGTCCAGTCACACCTCAGGTGGATTCATCTCAGCAGGACTGTTTAGCTTTTTTGATATGCCAGTTTGAAATGTTCAGTTCAATGCAGATAATGCGCTGCAATTAGAATTTAATTTCAGAGAAATACTAGAGAGCTTAGTCTGTCATGCCTTCCCCATAGAAAGTTTAATTCAAATTGTTGGGAAGGTAGAGCATTAAGTAAATGAAATGTGAGTAATAACTTGCAGATTGCCAGAGAAGTGTATGCCTAGGCATTTTAAAAGTAATGGTAATATTCCACCTGCTCCTGAGAAATGTATCAAAGATTCATAGATTTTAAGGCCAGAAGGCACTGTTAGATCATCTATTCTGACAACCTGCATAACAAGCTAAAAACTTTTCCAGTAATTGCATCAAACATACACAAAAAAATACAAAAGAAAACAGTTTTGATTAAACAGCAAGAAATGTGCATGTTGAAGGTATCGTCGTTTCTCCAGGCTTCAGTTTGCAGAAGTTTTGTTTGCTTGCAGGATGCAAATTGGATGTGCTGCCTGACTCATCCAGCAATACCTGCATTTTGATTCCTTGTTTCATCATTTATAGCCTTTAGGTGGATTAGATGTTTTTATAGACGAAGAAGTTGTTGCACACTGAGGTGATTGAGTCCTGAAGGGGAGAAGCATGAACGGAGCAGCCGGAGCCGTCCAGTATTGCCAAGTCTGGAGACGGCCAAGCCTTGCCCGTTTCATTGGCATGTTTTCTGCTAAACATCACAGAGTACCTTCAGTCTTTTTCGAAACAAGCAAGTAATGGCGATTTTAAAACCAACCGAACAGAAAAAAAAAAACAAAACACAAACCAAAAACCTCCTAAATAAAAAAACCCCAAACCACTCATCACTTTTTTTTTTTGACTATTAGTAATGTGCTTGATTTTGGAACCAATTCCATTATTTCCTGCAGTTTAAATGCAGTCTGAGCTCTTTGTCTGAATTATACCTTACGCCAATGTTTCCTTTTTTTTTTTTTTTTTTTTTTTTTGCCCTTCAAAAAAAGATTTGATTTTATTTTGTTTGCTATTAAAGTATGCCTTTCTACAGACTCTGGGAATGCTATGCATATGGATCACTTACAAATAAATCTGTGTACAGAAAATATAGATTGCCAAGTAGGCAAAACATAAAGATGTCTGTGTACTCATAATTTCTCAGTGTTACTGTGCAGCACGCTTAGGCAGGATTAAGAGCTGCGCGTCTTTCCTGGAAAACATACGTTCAAACAGGAGAACCACCTGCGTTGGGTTTTGTTCTCAGCTGTCACCCCACGCGGGTCTGCACTGCCTGTCGGGATTCGTACGAATGGCTGATGTTGCATCTGAAGATAACGTGTCGTACTTGGAGGAAATCCACTGTAGGAACTTAAACGCTATTAATATTGTTGTTACTGAGCTGCTCTGGTCTCCATCTGCTTAGCTATTCTCAGAGCGGGTATCCAAGGCTACTTGGGTACTCAGCTGGCTTTAACTGTAGTTAAAAGGTGAGTTTAATACATGATAGCTGTCAGATAGAAGGCATATCAAATTTGAAATTTCACGCAGGGCATTTTATAAAGTGCTTGTCGTTACCAGTAGTGGTGTGCTGATGGTTATGATGAGTTTGTGTAGTGATAAAATCGTTCAATGGTGCATTTGTCAACGATGTCAGGGTAATAGAAATGACTTGAACATCATCTCTTGCAATTTATGCTTAGAGGGAGCTGAACTATTCCATAAACAGACTAGAATTTCAAGTAATTCTAATATATCTAAGAAACAACTTTCTTTTGCAGAGCTTTTAGTAGTTAGGCTCTGCAGTTTCACATAGGTGCTGTTTCTATCACCTCGTGTTCTGTTTGGCCGATGTGGCGTGTGCCCCTTCCTCCCTCCCTCCTGCCAGCTTTGTTTCCGTGTGTTTGACATAATTGTTCAGGCAAGGTATGTTGCAGATGGATTGTAGAAAGCTCATGTTAGAATCAGGTGAAGAAAGATACTCACTAAAATCATTTACTGATGCAGATGTGGTGAGTGAAATGCTTGAAAATGCTCATCGTTTCTTGGTTAAGGAAGTGATCATGGTTAAGTTTTCCTCAGTCTTGGTTAAGTAAGTGATCATGGTTAAGCTTTCCTCAGTAGTATGTAATAGTCCCTTAAAGACTCTTTGAAATGTGGCTTTTCTGAGACACTGAAGGTAGAAGGATGCTCTTGTTCATTGTGGTGATTGATAATCAACTTAACCAGCATCCACAACTAAAAGTACTTGGACCAGCAGTTGAGGTACCTGCTTCTCTTAACCACGTTATTAACCACGGTGGAGCAAATCTGACCACTGCTTGTTTGCACTCCTGGTCATAAGGAGTTTTTCAGGGCTTAATCTTTCTTGTTAATCACCAAACCTCATCTGTGAGAGGACAAGTCATCAACACGCTGAAATCTTCTTTGCAAAATCTTCGCATGCAAAAGGTGCGATTCTGACTGAGTGTGTTTTGGTTTTGGCCCTGGTTAGAGGAGTCCATAGGAAGCTACACTTCATGAGGTGTTTTTAAACAAGTATTTAATGCAGTGAGTCCTGATTTGCTTCCTTGCAAATGGACTTTATGCAGAAACAGTTGTTGTTGTATGTGAAATTTGTTGGACTTTCTCCTTTTATTGGTAGCAGGTTAGTCTTTATTTCAGGTTGGTGTCCTGTGTCTGCACCTGCCTTTTCACATCATTTCACCCATTCTTCTTTTTCTCTTCTTTGTAGTCCTGAGTGGAATGACAAACAAACGTCTCCAGATGTATAAACAACAGTATCACCAAAAGAACCCATCCAGCTGTACTTTAGTAGTAGCTTAGTTTTGGGATTTTGAGGAGGTTTTTCTTATCCCTGATGAGATTTCAATCTGGAGCAGCACTTGAGAATTACAGCAAGTGTTGTAACAATGCCACCTAAAAGAAGATGCCAAGAAAGAAGGACAATAGTCAGTTTATTACGAACAGCATGTGGTTCAGTTAGAGTAGCAAGCGATGCCAAACATGTCTGAGTTTGCAGTAAGTACAAGGGCTGGAAAATATCTTATCATGGGACGGCAAAGGTAGAGTCAAAGATGCAGGTAGCAGTGATGGTAAATATTAAGGGCAGATGCAGCTCCTGCCGAGGCGTAGATCACAATCAAAGAGGTAGCTAAATCTCCCCTATGTTTACTCTACATTTTCTGCTCTCCCAGCAGTTTCTCTCTCTTTTGGGCACGTTACTGACTTGCTTCACTGGTCTTGTATTTAATAACCAACACACGACTGTTCAAAGCTTTATTAAGCTTTATTAGGGTATCAAACACCCTCTTCAGCCTTCCTCGCCAGCATCTCTCTGCTTCCTGGTGGTGGGATCGGCTAGATTGGCGATGCTGGTAGTTTTGGAGCCCTGTGTGCGTGCGGTGCCCTCTCTGGACGTAAATGCAGAGAGCTTGGAGTCGTAAGTCAGATCATCTGAGTATTCATTCTGTTCCTTTGAATGTGCTGCCTGAAGCTGTTGACTCCCTCCCGAAAGGACTTTGCTGCTCAGGAAGTTAAAACATGTTTGAAAACGGATACGGCGCAGCCCTGGTTGGGAGGGCTGCCTACATGTGTATGCTTTGATGATTGATTTAATCACAAAATTAGGTGTATGTTAAACATCATTAGCTCAGAATATTTTATTTGGAGTTTTTTGTGTGTTTTTTGTTGTTTTTTTTTTTTTTTCAGAAAAAGAACCCTCGGCCCATTTTAGGCAGTAGTGCCAGCTGAGTTTTTCAAAGGTTGGGAATGAATGCTCATGCACCCTGAGGCCTATTAAAAAAGGTCTATGTTCTTCATGGATAGGGTCACTGGAGAGGCACAGGAACAAGCTGTCAGTTATGGTGTGCAAGGAACTGTTTGTTCCTCTTCACTGTCAGTGGCTAAATGCTGCTGCTTCGCATCTTCTCTGACAGTCCTTTTGTCGTGTTGTCTCGTAGAGGTGGAGGGCGCACAAACAACCTATTATTTCAGACGCCTCCTAAAGATTTTTGTTTCATATTACTCTTGCCATCATTTGGCAAATAGTGTAATTCAGGCGACTCAGAACCCTGCTGTGGGACTGTCCATGAGGGGATGGGTTGAGGAGGAGAACTGTGTGTGCTGTGTCAGCGGTGGTTGTTGAGAACTTGTCCATGTGAGTGACCGTGTCCATCACAGGAGCTGCAGATGTTGTAACAGCTGTTGTGGTGTTGAGTTTGGAGTCCTTCTAAGGACGCAGCCTCAGAGATGGGTGGAGGTTTTAGTCATGGCCGGTCTTGAGTTGGTGGGGATGATGGTTTCTGCCATATCTCATCTCGCTTCTCATGGCTGGCATGGGAGGTGTGAGTAGGTGAAAGCTGTAAAGTCTGGGCGGGATTTGTCCTCTTCTTGGGTCCATAGATGCCACTGCAGTTGTGTTTGGCTCACCCTGAAAGTCACTGTTTTCGTGTAAAGTTAGATATCTACGTTTAGGTAAATCACAGTGCCAATATAGTCAAGAGCAGTAACTTTAAACATCGCTGGCTTTCCATCTTACCGTCAGTCCCAAGCTTCAACTTGCACATTGGAATTTCAGAAGCTGTGATGATTTTGCCGACTGTAAAGATCTCAGCCTGTCAGGAAAGCAAGACCTACATTTATAGCCTCAAAGTGTTAGCACACTTTGGGAGGCAAGTATGAAATCAGAGGATAACTTTCTGGCAGTGTCAGTTAGAGTAATCTTGTTGGTACTATCTGTATATCTCCTCGGGTCTGTCTGCTAAAGAGATGAAACTCGTGAGGAAAGAGAAAAGAAAAAGTGGCTGCCTCGCAGCTGTGGCCAGGTCTGCGGCACCCTGTCCGTAAGGATGCGCAGCCTTTGCATAGTGGAGGTGAGGAGCTGCCTCTCCTCGCAGATGAAGCCCAGACACACCAGGAGGTGGGGTAGGGGTGTTACAGCTATGAAATTAAACCGTTGGAAATATTTATACCGGAATGTATGAACTGCTTGGAAAGGAGCAACAGGAGAAAGATACAATTTCGGCAGCGTTGCTGTAGCGTGAGGCAAGATTTTGAGCATCTGAAAACCGGATTGTTCTGCCCATTATCAGGCTGGAATTCCAGGTAGCCTTGTAGGAAAATAAAAAGATAGAGGGGAAAAAAAAAAAAAGTAAAGAAAAAAAATAAAGGTGTATGTAATGCTATGAAGAGGCTTCTTACGTAGACAATGGCTTGCTCTTAGTGTGTTCGTGGCTTTCATCTCCTCTTAGAGGCAGCTTCAGTTAATGTTGATATAAAACTGCCTGTTAATTGGAGTACATGGAGATAATGGTAGGAATAATCTCTAAGTAAACTCTTAAAAGCTCTGGAAAAAGGGTATTTAAAAAAAAAAAAATCTCCCCCCCAAACCTGAGGTTGCACTCTGCTTTGAAGATAGACTCATCAGTGTGCGAAGCAGACTTCTGCCTTGAGGCCATTTATAGTGCCGAAGCTTGTGAAGCTAAAACAGTTTGATGTGTAATTGCAGGAGGAAATGGAAAACCTGCTGAGCATGGCAGGATGTAGTGCCTTATCACCCTTTATGTGCATCCAGTGCTTGCTGAAATTGCCAGCGGATCCGCAACATCGACAGAACGGTGACATTTTTCATGGGCCGCCGTGTTCTGAATCAACACTGCAACAGTGCGATTAGAGTAGGTAAAGTAGGGGGAACAATCAAAGAGTTGCATGTGACAGATCAGGTTTTAGTCATTCCCTGCTCCTTATTGCCTGCTGTCTTGTGTGATATGCAAAACAGCTTCTCCAGACGCATTACACCTTCACATTACCTGAAAATTGAATTTTATTTGGTGGCCTGCATATAATTTATAGCACTCTTCCAATGCACTTCAGTTCTCATTTAGCTAAAAGTGTGTTCTTTATTTCCTACTGGCAGGGAAACAGAGAAATAAAACTGAATATTCAGTACCACTTACAGTATATAAGAAACCAGGCTATTGAAGTTTTAAGCTGCTTGGATACGTTATTGACAAGAACTGTCTATTCTGGAGTTAAGCACACGATGTATTTGATTCCCAGAGGTATCATCTCTTCATAGTAATTAATCAGGGAAAATGCACTGGCTCTGAATAGCAGTGCTTGAAGTTAAGGGCCACTATTAGCACTCAAAAAATAAATGGAAATTGAACATATGATACGAGGGAGAAATGGGAGTTTAGGCGAAGAACTTGGGATCGAGCCTTTCAGGGCAGGGGGGAGGAAAGGTCTTTTAATTATTCAAATAGAGTTCTTCTGCTGAGCATTTCACTGTATGGAAAAAATGCACTGTAAATAATTTACAGAGTTGTATGGTGCATAGTACCTGCTGTTCGAATCACTTCTTGGGCTGGCACATGTTGTACACCCATACACTCTATATAGTGCTTGTAACACTATAGCCCTCTATCAACAAGCTACTTAACATATGGAAGGACCGACAGTGAACATTCACTCGGAATGTAAAATAAATATGTATAACTAAGAGTTAAGGTCTGCATTTATTTCTCTTCCACCTTAAAGCACAATGCAGTGGGCTGTAAAAGATCCCCGGGAAGTTTACTTGGCAAACAGGATATTAGTTGAACATCAGAATCCATGGAAGAGCTGGCCAAGAGGGAGAGAAACTCATTAGAAACAGAGAAGTAGGTAGCAGGCAGTGCTGGAGAAGAAGCAAAGCTTGTGCTTGGCACAGAGGCAAAGAGTTGATGGAAAATAGCTACCAGTGCATCTCTTCTGCACCCAGAACACCAACACCGCAACGTCTTTTGGATGAAGGGTACAGATTTCCAGCTCGTTTTGGGGAGTGATGCAGCTCCTGATGATTTCTGCAACCCTCTGAGAACATCTAGGACAAAGATGCATCAAGTCTCTTGGTAGGTCTCCAGGTCAGATTTAAATTGCTCCATGATAAATGCAGCAATATTGGCATTACTGTGTTTTACAACTGAAGTTCACAGTGGGGACATCCCTCATTTGCAGGGCTGTGATCCGAATCTTGACTGAGGGAACTTTAGCCGATGCTTTCTCAGCTCTTTTGCAGCTACTTTCCTTTTAATCACAGAGGTTCCTCCTCACAGTTCTCATTTTCCTAAGTTGAATCTGCAGAACTGATGTTTGCTTTTTTTCCCCATGTATGTTCTTCGTTTATGTACTTTGAGCTTGATGTATGCGGCAGGTCATTTGTTGCGACCAAACATTTGTTTCAATCTTGTCCTTACGGTTTGATCTTTCAAATAAACTCAATTTAGTTTTATTCTTCAAGAAAAAATTGTCCTATCTAGTAGGCTTTCAAATTTGCTAGTTTGAGAAAAAGGAGATGGCTTAAATGCTGTTTTCAGGCAAAACTTGTGCTGTGCAGGAAAAACTAATAGCAGTGCAAATTTTGAAGTCTAATTGTAGATGGTATCAGCTATGAATTTTATGCTGTTTATGGGGGATTTAACTGTACAAATGCGCATTTTAAATAAAAAAAGCACTTAGTGAAATTCATTCCCACTCCTCCTTTTCATGTGTGGCTTTTGGTGGTTGTTTTTTTTTTTTTAATTTTAATTACAAGGATTAGTTGCGGAAGTGTTTCTCAGTCCGAGGTGATTTTCCAAGGGGAGGTCTGTTGACCCATTCCTACTTGGATCTAAAAATCTGTCCTTAAATTTGCTTTCCATGTTACACGTAGTGTGTTCTGGACGCAACCTGGATTTCAGAAGTTTTCTTTTACTTGTCTTCTGTAGTGTTCAGGTCCCTACCGAGGCTACTCTCCTGCAGAAAACACAGCTTTCAGTAAAGACCAGTCCTGGGGATGAGCTGAGAATCCTACCTGGGAGCTTGAGAGGGGGAAAAATGGCCAGGCATCCTAGTTAGGTGGGTAAATCTTAGTAGAGGAGTCCTTCTTGCAGTGGGACATTCAATGAATTCCTCTTTCCTGAACCAGTGGATGAACCAGCTTTCCTTTTATCTGCTAGACTGAAGGGCTTCTGATTTTGGCAACATTTTTCAGCTATGTTTGCTTCAGCAAATACCACGTAGTGTTCTTTGAGTTCTTAATCTGACCTGTTGAGCAGTGCTGCTGGATGAATGTGCTTTTGACTTGTAATATTTTAAAACAAAAAATGTGCTATATATAACATCATAAATAAATCAGGAATAAAGGGACTGGTAGTGTACCTATATTCGTATTATGTATTAGAAGCTCTCCCAGTCAGATCTGTACATGCCAGGATCTCTGCGAATTTGGGAGTTACACCTTTCACGTCTTGAACCGTACCGGCTAAAAACTTCCTCCACAGAGTCCTCAATATGAGATTGATATGCACAGCAGTAGCAGGATGAGACTTTTATGGATGTGTTTAATGTCTTTGAGCCGTAAAGCATGACTGTCTCTCACTTGTAATTATTTTACTAGTTCTTTACACCACAGTTGTAAGCTTAAGTAAACTTTCCTTAGAAAATGAGTAACAGAGCTATTTTGTTTACGGACTCTCTTTGGTTTTGCTCTAGGATGTTTTACGACAAACGTACTTCTGACTGCCCTGATTTGCTAAACAGCAGCAATTTTTTTTTTTTCTGTTATCATGAGAATAAATACACTTACCATGTAGGCTTGAATAACAGCAACACAGGTCTCATCTTCCCGAGATGATTTTGTTGCTTTGCACAAACATAGCCCATTGCTTTGATGGAATAAGTAGAATCAAAAAGGTTTTGCCCATATCCAGCTGAGTGACTCCATGAACTTTATCTTGATAAAACACTTTGTAAACAAAAATGTATTGGGATAGAAGTCAATGTTAAGAAAACCAACATCAATACTGTTCTGAATGTGCTCAAGTCTTGGTTGCCGTCCTATAAAAAGTTGGTAAATTATTAAAGAATTTCAGTTTTAGCTGAAGAGTAAACAGCTTGATTTCCTCCTATGCCCATTTAAGGCTCAGATCCTACTCTCTAGTACTCTTAACAAATACAGCTTTCAATTTCTGAAATAACAAACTTTGTTTAAATTATGCATTACATTAGAAGTACAGATTATTTTTTATGCTTATAGTTGCATCTTTTTTGTCTTTTATTTCCTAGTTGTGGGAAATAACAGTAGAACACAACCCATTGATCAGAAATGATGAGAATCTGTGTCCCCCTCACTAATGGTGTGGAGATTCCTTTACAACAGGCAGTCAGGCTTTCTCCTAAATCTTCGTTTTATAGACTAGGTTTTGTTCTCCTTGAAAGTACATTATAAATCAGTAAGATGCATTTTACAGTGAAAGGAAAATGTTATATGTGTAGAGTACTCTTTGGAAGATTTTTATACTTTATTGAACCCTCGAAAAGTTGCAAAGTTGGCACGCTTGGAATAAGAGCAACTTGACTTTCCGTGGATGCTGTTTTTCTGATTACTCTATATCACCTCCTATGCAAAATTTATTGTGGATCTGGGTATCTGTATTTCAGTAACATCTTGAGAATGTTCATTGGAGTGAGACATCCTCTGCAGTAAGCAAAGGCAAATACTTGCTTGAGAATTGATCGATATCTGTGCAAAATTGGGGTGAGATCTTAACCCCTTGAAGCGAGTGGGAGTTTTGCTGTTGAGCTCTAACAAGCTGATGATATTTTTCTTGTTTATGGGCAAAACTGAATCCTCAGATGCTCGTGCAATGGCAGCGTCTTAGTCTAAGGCCCCTTCCAAGAGCTTGCAGCGTCACAGACCAGAACTTTGGAAAGAAACCTTAAGGATGAAGCAAACTACAAGGGAGGCATGTTCCCGGTTTTGGATTTGTCTCTTTTTCCTGCTCAGAAAATACAAGAGAAAAGTAGCAAATAGGCTTTGGAGAAGCCTGGGGCTCCTCAGGAATCTCTGTGTTAGCATCCACGGCTGGTCAGCAGCTTTGGCCATGGTACTGGTATTAAGGATCAGTGGTGATACCACCAGGAATTCTTGTCAGGAAGAGCTGCTGACCAGAGGGGCTCTCGGCATGTGGTGTTTGGTGCGTGTGGTTGTGCTCGCTGGGCTCTGAAGGCAAGCAGTGGTGAGAAAGTCTCTTCTCACTCATGGACACATCTCCTCTGCCACATGGTTAACACCTCCATCTCTGCCTCTGCCATGTGATCTCCCAGGCTATACAAGGTCTGACTCTGGTTCTTGTTTAGTTGAATAAGAAACAAATAAAAAACCCTCATTGTGCTGTTTTTACTGGTTTTGAAACATGATGCAAATGCCCTGAAGGGGAGACAAGATAAATAATTCAGACACTAGAAAAATTAAAACAGCTAAGTGAAACCAAAATCCCAGATCACAGGGAAATACTTTGATTGGGATTTTCCTTTCTTTCTTTGCTGCAATGGTTTTATTTCAGTCACCATTTAATGTGTCAAATCATGAAGTATTTATTTTACAGCAATATTTAGAGCAGTGTTTTCTTTTAGGAATCATAGAAACTAAAATGAAAAGAAAGAATTCCTTTTAGCTGTGTGGTTAAAGGCAGTTCAGCAGTATTAGAACGTTTTATTTTGGTTTAGCCAGGTGATGCATTGCCTTGCTGTCTAGAGGTTCAAACATTCTTTGAATGCTTGACCTTTTTCTAATAAACATCTGCTCTGTTAAAAACCTGTGTTGTTCTCTTTCCTTTTGCCTGCTTGTGAAAAGATGCAAGAGGAGGAGAAGGGGAAGCAAGATCCGGAACCATTTGGAGTCACAACTCTTCCAGTGACACTAATGTCACTGAAATGCAATCAAACTATCTATCTTCCATGTTATGTACCCAGTCTTTCTCCTGGCCTATCCGTATATGCCTGCAGATGGGTACTGAGGCTGTGCATCTTGACTTTTGTTTTGTAGTTGGGTGGAAAACGCTTCAGACGTGCACACATTTTTACTTGGTGATGGGAGCTTACTTTAATGCAAGTAATTACTATTCTACTACTGTTTCATTACACATTTCTCTCAAAAGAGAGAGAGGGGAAAATGCAGAATCTCTCAATCCAAAGTACATTCCTGCCATTAGCTTCAGTGGGAGGCTGGTCTTCCTTTCAGAGGGAGAAGAGGAGGTGACAGAGGAAAGCTGCATCATGTTTGAAGCAGTTCACTAGAGAGAGACCCTTTTTCGTTTGCACCTTGTCCTGGAGCTGTTTGAGGGAAAAGGAAGTTTTTTTTCACAAAAATATTTTGTTAACCTAGATAAATCAAATTGTTTCCAGGCAGAATCTTCCCCAGGAAGGAGAAGTCAGCTTTTTAGTGGAAAAATCAGACTTTTAGAAGCTTTTGATGCTTCTTGAGTGAAGCCTTTTTCTTTCAATGAGAAACACTTGTCTGGCTGTAGTTACAAATTTCTTGCTCACCTCCCCCATTGACTTGGAGTCTATGTGTGCTCTGGGATTAGCTTCCCGATGGAAAATCGAGGTGGTCAGCGGTGGAAGAGGCTGTGTGTCTGTACAACACGCATATACACTGCGTCACTTTACACTCAGCACATGTAGGGGGTTGCTGTGCGGCAGCACAGAGTAACTGCTGGCAGAGAGAAAGTTAAACTCAATCTCTCATCAGCTTTGTTTCCGAAGATGCTTCGTTACCAGAATAAATACTTCCAAAGGTTGCAAAGCTCTGTTCATCTCTGCTCTCTTGGAAGTGCTGGTTTAGGGTTCATCAGGCTGGTTGGTGCTCAGATTTGCACGACGGTTTTTTTAACACCGGTTAAGAAATGACAGGCTGTCAGTACCGGTCGTGAAGGAGCTTCAAGGAGCCATTGTTCTTTCAAATTAAAACATTTAAATCCAAAGCTAGGACTGCAGGCTCGTTTTAATTATTCCTTTTGTCTTTTGGAAATCCTTTCCTACTGATGATCACCCAGCTGTCACATATACATTACCTTTAGTTCAGAATACATGACAGTGCTTTCCTATTAGCTGTCATTGTTTTACAAGGAAAACTGAAAACCACTAGAGCAGATATATTAATTTCAAAAGAAGACACTGCTGGCAAAGTTATTAAAATAGAAATATCTGAAGACTCAGATTCATTTGATTTATAGCAAAGATCTGCTGTAATGTCTCTTGGCAGCTGAGGTGACTGGATTTTTTTTTTTTGGCTGTCTTTTGGAGATGCCTACAGTCCTGTCTGTCTGATCCCACTCTGTCAGGTTGAGGAACAATATTCGGAGTAGTCAGTGATGTGTTAGTCATTCCTCCTTTGTAAATCATTTTTGTCAGCAAGATAAATATTTTACTGCTCTACGATATGTAGTAATCTTAAGCAGTCGTGAAATCTCAAATCTCTCCACTCTCTTTACCTGCCAATCTTGATTCTCTACCATTAGTTACCAAACTCAATGTTAAATATGAAACATTAAAGAAATCCTGAAAAATATTAACTGCATTGGTTAAAAATGTATAGAAGCGCTGTGCTTCCAGCATTAGCCTCGTAACTGAGGAATAATTATCGGAATGGTAGGAAAAAGTACAAAGTTATGTAACTAAGTTTTGTCATAGAAAAATGACACTGCTTTATTCCCCGTCTGAAGTCACCAATATTCATCAAAAAGCTGAAGGGTGAGTCCAGGTCTTACCAAATTGAAGCATATGTTTGAATGGTTTCATAAACTGTGTGTTTGGGGAGAAAAAGAAAAAAAAGTGTGGGTGTATGGGGTTGGTTAGATGAAGCATATTCATAAATTAAACACACTTTTTCACTTTTCTCCTTTTATTTGTCCTGTCCACTTGTCTACCATTTTGCCTCCTACACTTTGCCTCTCCTTTTTTGCCTCCTCCATTCCTCTGCAGCCTGATGATCCCAGTGTAGGGTTGTCCACGTTCTCCTCCCCTGCCCACTCTGGAGCACGCGGATGTATGCCGTGCTTTGGCTGTCGCAGCCATCCAAGTGGCTTTGCAATCCTCTGGGGATTCCAGCGTGGCCAAGACCCACAGGCAAATGAATGTATTCTGTACCATAAGTTAAAATAATAATAAAAGTTTCCTTTGAGAAACTTTGTGGTAGGATTGTTTTGGCTTAAAGTCCATTTAACTCATTCACTGGCTTCTGAGCTGCTACGGTGTTTACTTTTAAGACTTAAAAACCTACCTGTTGCTACAGTTAACCACAGTGCAAAATATTTTGTCTTTCCTGGGTGGATTAAATAGATGGGGTTTTTTAATTGCTTCCTTAGGAGAGGTTTTGGTAGGCAATCCTGGGTTCTGGCACAGCAACAGTATTGTTTGTTTTTCATGGATATTCTCTTATTTTTCGTGAGAGATCACACAAAATAGAAAATCAAGAGTTTTATGCATAAAGACAGGATGAAATTATTTGCCATTTGCTGTCCAGCTAGGTACAGTTAATTCCATATGCCTCTTTCATGTCTAATCTCTTGAAATATATAATGTCATTTTATTTTCATTTCTATTTGCTACATTAGTTTGAAAATAAACGTATGCAATATGTTTCCTGAGAGATCCAGGAGTATTTTAAAAAGGGCAAACCAAATTGATTTAATCACAGGTATTGTTAAAGGCTCTCTTTTTAATGGAATGTGCTGTGATTGCTGCTGCTAACAGAAGATTTTCTTCTTTTTTTTTTTTTTTAATTTGTTATTCAAAAAGAATATGCGTATCCTGAGAGTGAACTATGGAATGAAAATAAAAATAGCAAAGCCAACAACAAAGTCATAGGAGGGAACGATTGTTGCAGGGGAATAGTTTGCATAAGAACACTGGAGCCTCTGAAACGGGTTTCCTGCTCCATGATTCATATGATAAAAATATTAGGAAGCACAAACTTTCAGACTCCTCCTAGTTTATGTAAGTGCAGGGGGGAGGAGATGACTTTTCCTAGAAGGCCCTGAGTTCAAGTAGAAATAATCTGATCCCTGGTAGTTTGCATTTTGTTGCGAATGTGGCACATGGGGTCGTTGCTGCTCATGGCTTGAGAAGACTGGAAAAATTGGGAGTGGGAGGTGTGTGTGCTGATGGATTGATTCCTTTATTACAGTGCAGTGTTCATGGCTTACAACGTGGTAGGAGTTGGGTGGCCTCAGCGTGGGCAGCGCTGGGCTCTGCTGCGGAGCCGCACGCTCATCGGGAAGCATCCACGCAGGAACGGCTGCGTGCTGAGAAGAAGGAAGGGTGGGTTTAACAAAAGTTGTGTTTGATGGCTACAGGTAGATGCTACCAGACTGGAGGAAAAAGAAATAATTAAAGCTTTTAATATTCTACTATACAAGTTTTCATTTTAGCCTCATTATACAGGGCAATCTGCGCTTTGACAAGGACCATTTTATGCTTCCTTTCTTTTCCCCCAGTTCCATTAACCAAGTAGCAGAATGTGAACAGCTATTCATGTAAAAAATGTGCTGTTTGCTTTTAAATTGCTTGACCTAAGCTTTGTTTTCTCAGACTAGACAGTGTGAATGGTATTTGTTAAACCCTGATTTCAGGCTTCCTTTTTTTTTTTTTTGATGCAAAAAGCTCCTCCTTACTCCCCTATGGGTGTGATTCTGAAGGTACCCTGACCGTAAGAGGTGGCCAGTAAGGATTCTACATGCAAGAAGTGGCACATGTGTATCATTCCAAATGGAGATGTTGACCCCATTTCTTCATCCAGCTGAAGCACCTAACCTTGCCAAATGCGCACCCATCAGCTCACAGGGTAGAGCTGTAGCCTGTGTTACTGACTTTGCAGGTTCTTAGTTCAGTCTGACTTTGGCCATAGCAGCGCTCGTGGGGGTCTCCGTGCAGTGGTGCGTGTGGGAGCCTATCCTTTTGAGCTTACGCAAACAAATACAGGAGAGAACAGTGTTTAAAGTAGTGATATGAACAATGTGTCATGGACTGAGATGGTTTTCCTTGGATGCCACAGAGATAGCGAAGTATGAACGACTTTTAGGATTCTTTCTCTTAAAAAACAACATTGGGCGATTTGGGGGCATAAACTCAAAGTGAACCATAAAAATTGTTTGGAGTACAGCCAATGTTCGACTGTTTCTAGCTAAATGTCTGAAGTAAAGGTGCAGTGTAGGTGACTTTCAGAAACCCACAATCAAATCCCTACCGGAGCTCTAGCCATTATTCAGCACAAACAATCAAGGGGGTGATTTAGTTTGAGCAGGGCCTGAAATGATGGAGTAGCGATTAACAAATGAGCAAGTGGATACTGTAGGTTCATGTGCTGTGGGTATTTGTGCTGATCCTCCTCACGATTTCTTCAAGTAGATTCTGGTTTCTTTTCACGTATTTGCGTACGGATAAAAATAATGAAAGAACAGTGCTCTTGGGGAGATGACAAATGTGGCTATGAACAGCTTCTGATGATGTTTAAATGCCAGCGTGAGCTTGAGGTGGCTTTTGAGCTGTAGAAGTCAGTTATTACAAGGGCTTTTCATTGGTAGGATTGTTATTCTGTTCATATTGTTCAAGAAAAAAAATCCATGAAACTACAGTGTAAAATTGAGGAAACACAATTTTCTATTCAAGTGAAGGTTTGGAAATCATTGGTTATATCTCTGGGCTTGATTTTCATAACTGCTGAGATGGGAGCGTTAACAGGTGCTACCGGGCAGAACAAGCACAGTGCATTTGTGGTTTTTGTTCTTACAAAGCACGTGTATCAAAATTCACCTCTACTTCTCACAGAGACACATTTTTTCCAGTGGAAACATTTGCATACAAAAATGAAGACTTCTGTCATAAAGCATGTTCTGAATCATCTAATACCCATAAATCTGCAAGTGTTGGATCTCGTCTGGGCAGTGCTGGTGCAAATTGTAATATGGTGATTTTCTTCTGACAGTTGTTTGTATTTTGCTGCTGTGATGCTAATTCTTGCGTTAGTACATTGATATCTGCGTCGAATGTTCAGATTCTGTTTTCTGTACATGGAAATGTGTGTGTATCTGCAAAAGTCCATCGTGTTCTGGGTCTACATTAAGCTAGGAAATGAAGACAAGCAAATGAAACTTTGGGAATTAACCATGTCAGTCTATAATGAACAACTAAATACCACAAAGAAATCAAGACATACATTCTACTTAGCTAAAAACCAAAGTGAGTATATTAAAATATGCAATGCAATTAAAATGTCAGTTGTTCATGAGAGAATATTAGTGATTCTTATCTTAAACATCTAGGGCAAGAAGCTCGCTTGGGTGGTAATCCAAGAAGCTCACTTGGGTGCCTAACCTTTCAGTGAAATACATCTCAAGTTTGGCTCTAATAAGGACTCTGGTGTAAAAGGGTGGAATGATAGATTGACGTTTTGATGTTGTCTTGTTACGTATTGGGACAGTACAATCTGACTACAGGCAGCTGCAAATGAGGAAGACACTTCCTTGATATAGCTGAGCTAAAGCATCTCATTTCTGAGTTATAATCCCTCTGGTATTCCAGAGTTGAAGACTTCTCCTCTGGCTGCCAGTGGCGCTGAATTGAGCGCTGGGTTTGCGATGTACGCAAGTGGTCACCAGGGACCAAGGGAGATCTTTTGACCTAAAGCAAATAGTATTTAATCTCTGGCCCTTGGAGGTTTCCTTTATAGTTAAGAGTGGCTTCTGTGTTCTACCAGTGTGCCTCCTGATTGTTGGAAAATTGGCTTACCTTATTAATGTTGCCATGCCACTTGGATGTAGTACATCTGAAAATACCCAGGGGAGTTTTTTTGCTTATGTATGAAGTTGATCTTTACAGCTTGAAAAAAAAATACTTAACTGTGCATAATCCTGTTCTTTCAGAATTTCTTGATGTTAATTACGGCAGCTACTTCTGCAACTGTTGACAAAGTCCTGGCCAAGTAGGGACTTAGGTGGATGTTCAGCTTTATGCACCGACAGTGATCACATTAACTTGAATAGGTGAAAGAACAGCATAAAGAGTCAGTACTGGTGCCAATTTTGGAAGTCCTGTGATGCTTGCATTTGTACTTCCCTACTCATCCCAGAGTAGTCTGGGGCTGTAAATCCAATTGTTTTGCTGCAGATTTTAGTAACTGTGTCCACAGGAGAGAGATAAAGTACTTGAAAATGTCTTCCTTTTTAATTGGAATGTAAGAATAGGAACTTTTTAATGTGCATCTGTAATTTTCTAGAAGCTTCAAGCTCAGGGTAGTTAAACTTGTAATATAGATTGAGTATTGTTGTCTTTATGCACACATACTGAGCTAAAATTTGATTACCAAAATATGAAAGAAATTGCTTCAATTGCCAATAAAATGACTAGGAAGACATTGTATGGCTAATTGGGGTGGGTTTTTTAATGCAGAATGCTTTCCCTTGAATTGTGTACAGGGTCAATTCCTGTTATCCCACTGCAGGCTCCAAAGAGGAAAATGCCCTAAAAGAATTTCCTGAAGGCAGAATTTACGTGATGCTGCTAACCATAGTGAATTCTACACTAAACAACTAGTCAGCACCACCATTCACTATTCTGTTTTCAACTGAGCCTTTCTTACATCTTTCCAGAGGTTAACAGCATCTCCAGGTCGTTTCTTTTGTCCCCAACAAGGTGTAAGCCACGGGGAGCGGTCTCCATGGGAAACGGGGTGTTTTTATTCCAACAATCTACATAAGAACCCGGGGCTTATGTAAGGCTGGGATCTCTTTGGTAGTGACTGCTACATAATAGAGCCACCTGGTGATTTGTGTGTTGCATTGCTCAGTAGGAAACTTGAGTTCAGGAGCTACTTGAAGGCTCTGTCCGACAGGGACCACACTGGGCAGGTATGTTCTGCTCACTTGCTTCGCCTCCGAGCGAGGTCACGCTGACCAAGCAGGACTTGGAATTTTCCTTCCCTGCTGGCAGGTGTGGCAGCAGAGAGGAAGAGTCATCACACAGTAAACTGTTGACAGTAGATGGGTGCTGAAAGGTGGGAAACAACGGAGGCAGCGCAATAGCAGGATGTGTATTTGGCATGTGTTATGTAGTGGGAAGGTTATTTATTCCGTTGAATACTGTTTATTTAATTGCTGTGTGGTTTCTGATGTCTGTCCTTTCATACAGTGGAAAGGGCACAGGAATGAACACTGCAGCCTGTGAATAAATGCAGTCAAATTGTACCATCCTTTTTTTTTTTTTTTTCTCCTTTCTTTCTTTTTTCATTAGAAATAGGAAGACAGTGACTTTTTTATTGTTGCGAACATGCTCTTAGGAACAAACTAACTTTGCTTTGTTAAAACCCCACATCTTTCTGCCTTTATCTAGTGAAATTCTGCCAAATAGGTAAAGTTGTCTAAAACATAGTAATAATGTTTTTCCACCCTTTTTGATAAGTGAATTCCTTTTTCTGCCTCTTCTGCTTCGTCCCTTGAAGATCTGATGATTGACAGGGAAGGTCTCTTGGGGACTATGGGACTGTGCCTCTCTGCAGTTTGGGAGCAAGGTACCAAAGTGTTTGCCTCCTACAGGCGGATGAGCTGAATTTAGGTCCTATATCTATTTGTGTCAGCCTGGATAAGTAGCCCAGTCTCACGATCATCCTGTAAATGGAAGATAAATTTTCTTCCAGATACGTACTTGTAGAAAAATCTGAAGTATTCGTGAGCATTTAGCTAGGACGGTCACGGGACCTGCGGATGCTCTTAGAATAGTGGCAGTTCCCAAAGCTGTGGTTTCTGATCTCAGTGGGAATAATCCCCAAAGGAGTGAAACCATCAGGATTTACCCAAGTTACAGCAACTTAAAAGAAAAAAAAAAATATTTTTTGAGCATTCCTTTATGTTGTAACCAGGGGATAAAGTAGAGCATGCAAAATTCACCACAGCTGAATTAACAGGAGAGGAGGTTGTTATAGTTAAGCTATGCATTTTTCCGTAATTAAATGGGTTTCACAGCGAAGAGTGTTCCTTCTCCAGGAGAAAATCTCTTAATTGGCAGTTATGTGGGGTTAATGAACTACTTAGAGTGCAGAGGGGAAAAAGTGGGGGGAAAAAAAACCCTAACCATATTGGGCATCAGAACTCAGCAAATCCAGTATCAGAGAGAGCTTTAACCAAAAACTGATGAGTTCAGAGTGGCTCTGAGAGAAGGCACTTTCCACCAGGAACGCTCGGAGAGAGTGAGGATGCCGTGGATGAGAACGAAATGAACGCTCGAGGGAGAGCCAGTCAGATTAAGGAGACCATAAGTACCAAAATCTTAAATAAATAAAAGGCACGGGGTGCGGATCTGAAAGGAGATGGTAGATCTGATTATTTTCTTTCTTAAAGTGCTACTGTGGGGAAATTGGAACAGTCTCAGTTTGTGTTATTTCTGCATTTGTGAGGTTGTTCACTTAACCTGTGCAGTGACCTGGAATACTCAATGCCACCGAGACAGAAAGAGTAACTGAGAGACTTGCAATTTCAAGGAGGAATTTTATTGAACAGCAGCGGATTTACTTTACACTTCAGTAGTAGGTGATAAGAGAGGAATTATTCAACATGCTCTTCTTATTCCGGCCTTGGGAGGTGGTGTAAATTTTGAGAGCACAGAACACACTGCCTCGTATCATGAAAGTGGAATCTATTTTAAAATTAAGATGAGGAGTGCCATGTTTCATAGACGTTGTTTAAGTTTCTCTAGCCTTCCTCTGAACTTAAAGTTTTTAAGTCATGGTAATTCCTTTTGACAAGCCGTTTGGACAAGAGCAGAATGCTGAAGTGATTAAGAGACGAAATCTGAAATTTACTTAGGACTTTCGGAGGGCAATGGTTTTGGCAATACACATAAACACTAGTTATGATGTGTCAGTCTGTATTAGACCCTGCTTTTCCTATCTTTCCATGGGCAGATGTTGCTTTTTTCACTTCCTAGGTTTGTTCAGGATTTTGGTCTGCCTTTCTGGCACCCTCAGGCTTCCCATCAACCCAACCAAAAAATGCATGTCATATAGGATTCACCTTTTCCTGTTAGATTAGATACTCCTGGGTGGTCAGCTGGAAGCTTTTATTTTCTTCCCTCTCCATTTTGTGGATGGGGACAGAAAACCGTGTAGATTTGATTATTGGAATTTGACTTCATAGCCAATAAGCACCAGGGCAACAAACAGAACAGACTGTTACAGCAACATAATCCCTTTGACAATTGCAATGAAAAAGCTGATTTGAAAAAATGTACATACCCGAAAGTGTCATTTACACAACGGTTATTTCTTCATGTGACATTCTGTGTCCATATAACCGATCGTAGCTAGTACTGTGCGTAGCTCTGTGCCTGCAGGAGATATTTTGGATCCAATCTTAAAATTGAGATTAGCTTTCTGCAGTTCCATATTGAATTCCTACATAGAGTGCTTTGGGTTTTTCCCTGAGAGGTGAAGCATGATGAAACCCTGCCGTTAAAGAACAGTGAAAGGGTTAATAGACCTTTAGTGAGACACCAAATTATCCCTGTGATGTAGCCACTTGTTAAAGGGAGGAAATCAGGCAGTCTCTTTTTGGCAAGTGCTGACATAACTGGTGAAATTTGAGCATATACACTTTAGATTGTTTTAATGAACTCTTGGCTGAAATACCCACTTGGTTCGTCAGGCTGGGCTCTGCCTTCTGCATGCGGATGTAACTTCCGTAGGGGGTACGCGATCAGCGATACCAAATGTATACCTTCTGATCTCTGGGACTTGTTAGCCTAGTGTTTGAACATGCTTGAGCAGCCTTAATTTATTTCAATATTTTCTAAAGCCATGTTTTCAGATTTTCAGAAAGAGAAAACTTGAAAGGTTGATAGTTTTCATCTTGTGGATATTAAGTTGGCTTCACATTTTTTATTAATACAACGTTCTCATATCAAGGCTAATAAGACATTTTATCTGGCATTGCCAGATGTGTTTTTCTTACGTAGAGAATCCCAGGAATGCTGTCTTGCCTTTGTGCAAACTCAGAAATTGGCCATAGTGTATGTTAAAAAGGCAGCTTCTCTAGCCATCTACTCACCTTTTTTTCCAGTTTCTGAAAGCCTGAAGATACCCGTGCTTTGTTTACCCAGAAACACATAATGTTTGGAATACATATAAATATATACAAATGCTTAGTGTAGAAGTGAACAGTTCTGTAAGACATTTTTTTGTTTTGTTTTGTTTATTTTTGAAGCTCTGTGTGCTTCTTTGCCAGCTTCATCTGCAGAAGAATTAGCTAATGCAAGAGAAGCGAGTGCCAGGGCTTGGGTACGGGTTTTCAGAGCTGAGGGAGTCAAATTTGAACCTCATAGAGCAAGACAGAACAAGGTTGTCACATGCTGTTACTGGGTGCATATCAGTTTGTAATTACCTCTGAGAAACCACTCCTATGAATTAAACAATACTTTTAAAATGTTTTATTATGTTTAGTTCTCTGTAGTGCGTAGCACAAAAGTTAGTTGGTTGGTATGTGTAACGGTAGAAACTATTGTTCTTGATACACCTGCTAGTCTGAGTTAGCCCAAAGGCTGCAAAATGTTGTTACCAACTTTGGTAAGGATCTGATAACTAATCTGAATGCTTCAGCCATCAAAAAAAGTATGGAATAACTTGGAGTCTAATCAAGAATTTCTCTACAGCAGAACTGGACAGTGGAACCAAACTAGGTCAGGTAGTTTCATGACGTAGATTTTCATCCAATGGAGACAGAGTTGTTACCAAAGTAGTTTTTGCTAAGAACAAAGTCCCCAGCTTCAAAAACTCGGGAACAGAGCAGAAAAGAATGATGCTTTCATCCAGGTCCTGCATTTTTACTTTTTTTCCCTATTTAATAGGCTAAAGCCTGAAGATGTAAAATTTGGTGCATGTATTAGGCAAGTCTTTGGAGTTACTGTAGGTCTTCAAAACACGAGGGGTTTGGTTTCAGTGTGTTGTTTTGTGGTTTTTTTTTTTCTTTAACACTCCTTTATATCTAAAGGTTGTGCTTCCAAATCCCCACTGAAAGCCGAGAGAAACTTTGATCATAGACACTGCCAACGCAGGGGCGTTTGCTGAGGGAGCAGAGTGGGCGTTCTCTTGCGGCGCACGGAAATGAATGCCCAAGAAGAATATTCAGGGGACAGGCTTTTTTCTATCTTGAAAAATAGTATACTAACCTTCAAATTTTAATACCTTTAGATAAAAGTTAGTAATGTATATGGATGGAATATGCTGGAGTGCTCTCTTATCCGTTTATGAGGTACAAAGGAGATCAGAGTACTGGCCAGGTACCTCTGCTGGTTTGAGGACCCTACTAAATTAGGCCAATAATTTTCATTTGTCTTCAAGAAGAGTTTTCAGTTGCTCATTGCTAACGGCACTGCTTTAGGATAAGGTAATGATTTTGACCTGTTTCCTTTCACCATAATGCTTGAACCGTACAGTGTAATGCAGCCTTAAGCTGCTGCAGTAGCTGGTTGGCTTGCCCTGAGTTTAGGACCTGATTCTTCTAACGGTTCTTCTGGCCAATTTCAAATGGGATTTCGGAGCTAGGGTAGCATGGGGAACAGGCCTGTGGATGATTCATTACAAGTGGTGAATTTTTACAAGAGGCACGTCTGCATTCTTTTTTTCCTCAAATTTAAAAGCAACAAGTTTGGACTTGACTTGTGTTGTAGGAGTAGTAGGCGTTCTTCACCGAGATACTCGCACTTCTCTACTAACACAAATCTTCATTCAAAACTGAACAAAGTTACAAAGCCAGAGATGCCGAGTACAATGGGCTATACTGACATAACATCTGAACAAAGCTAAAGATTTCCAGTGCTGCCCAGGCATGAACACTGCTATTGAAGGAAAAGTGTCCAAGTGTGACTGCCTTTGATCCAAGGTTGGTGCCAATCTGGTGGAACTGACAGCCATTTAATAGAAAGCAATCATGTTTGATCCCATGTGGCTGTTTCTTTGCTTCTTTTCTCTTAAAGTGATTTAGAAAAGAATTATATGAGTAACGAGTATGCACTTAAGAGTGGTTGACATGACCTCAAAGGCACAGATCAGTGCTTGGATCTACAAGCTGAGAAACTTGAACTGTCACTGTGCATGTGAGCACCATATAAAATTTCCTAATACAAGCCAGGAATTAAAAGTTGCTATTATTTAGCCTTCGGTCTACTTTCGGAGTTGTTTGCTCTCATCTGAAGAGACGGGTCAATCAAGAAGCACTGTGAACATTGAACTGAATTTCTGCTCTGAATTGGGGTGTCTGTTCCTAGTAACTTTGAGGCAGCAAGTCACCTGCTGCAATTGATGCCATCCACACGTCCAGTTCTACGCTGACTGCAAATCTATACTTAAAGGCACCTTTAGGCAGTGATTCTATAGTGAAAAGGACTTAACTGGGCAAAATGTGCTAATCTTGCCTGAACCAAGGGAATGACTTTATTATTTTCGCCGTTCTCATGCCATCATTATGATCTAGTGGTTTCCCTTCATAAATAAGAACAGTAGCCTTGCCTCTGACCTCCATTAACGTATATCATAAAAGCTGCCTTTATAATACGCTCCTCAGGAAGACCTCATTCCCTTGCAACCTGTTCTTTGGTGACAGTTCGGGGAATGTTATGGATTCCCATGAAACTTATCAAACGGATGCGATGACCTCACTGTCGGAGGCTGCGTGAGCCGTCATCGAGCACGTATTGAACAGTCCATTCGTTATTATGTAAGCACTTTAAAATAACATTAATAAGAAAAGAGTTGGATAAAGTCAAACATTGCTGAGTCCTGTCGTAATAGGCAAAACATGCAACTACCAGAGATGGGATTTGGAGAAAAGGAAGCTTTTGATCATAAGCAGTACAAGATCAAGATGTTCAGCTGTCATTGCGAGTATCTTACAGGAGGTATCGATCCATCCCCGAGTCCTCTAAATAGGAGGAAATCAGAACTGAAATGCTGCTTGCATGAAGCAGCATCTCTTTGTGACTGCACGTATTTGAAGTGGTGGACGCAGCTTGTTTCTACTTCCAACTGTATAATTTTATAGCAATTTGCATGGAATTTAATACTGCAGGACTTGATGGAGCAGTGAAACAAGTGGCAAAGAGGTACTGACCAGCACTTGGTGTGAAATGCAGACCAAGGGTCCGGGCTGTACATATATTCAAATATAAGAATCTGAATTTTCCCTTCAGCTGTGAGTCAATTGTTGGAAGAGTGGCCAAAGCTAGTAAGATATTTCCTGAATATGTGCTGTGTAGAGGATTGTTGCTATTTTAGCTTTTTTTTTTCTTCTATGAATATGATGTCAGTTAATCCTAGCTCTATGTAGCTTTGGGAGAATCACTTTATAAGCCGTCTCTGAGATTCCTCTGTTTTTGTAATAAGGGTCATATAGTCTTTCTTTCACAGAAATGTGAAATAACTTAAATATACGCACGCACAGCAGTTAAAAAGATATAAAACACTTCCATGTTATTTTAATACGATTTATTTTGTGAGAACAGAAGAATGCAGCGTGAGTAATGAATCAGGGATTGTGTTGACTGGACTGTCAGTGTCGTGACCTATTAAAATCTAGGATGTTTTATCAGTCTTTTAAATTGGATTCCAAATCTATACATAGCTAAGGATGTAGTTGTTAAATGTTGTGCTAGTAATACTGATATACATGAAGAGCAGACATGTTGGAGGTCTCAGAACCGTGGAGTAGTTGAGGGCAGAAGCCACCTGTGGGGATCGTGTAGCTTCTTTTACGTTTAAATGGAATTCCCTGTATTTCAGTTTGTGCCCATCACCTCCTGCCCCGTCACTGGTCAGGGAGCAGCCTTGGCCACAGGTACTGTGGTGATGCAGCTCGGGATGCTGAGAGTCCTCAGGAGTCCTGAGGACAGCACTTGCATTTTTTCAGCTGTGCTTTGCCAGTTCCCCGTCTTTAATCCATTATTTCCTCCAGACAGTTCTGGTCATAGACTGGTTACGTTTGATGGCCTGGGCTGTCAATATTAAGTATCATGACACTAGTAATAGTAACTTTTTCACTAAGCTCTGCATTTCTTGGAGAAGATTTTCTATTGTGGTAGAAGTGCCGGGCATGGAAAATCCTGCTTCGGTAAGTCAGAATGAAGTTACTGTGGAGTAAATCTCATTTAATGCTTTGAAACGTAAGAGCACATTCCTATTTTCATACACATGGACAATAAATCAGGTCTCATGAAGCCGTTATCTGGCTAAGAATAGCAAAGTATAAAGAGAAACAAAATGAATTCATATTGTGTATAGATTTAAGTGTTAGCCCTTCCTAATAACCAGGATCATTTTTTCCTTTACAGTGTAATGACCTCTCACAATTTTACAATAATCAGTTATTATTCTAGAAGGCCAGCAATACTACTTACAGCTCATGAAGTACTGATTTCTTACGTTCTTGCTCTTTTGTATACTTGCTTTACACTTTGACCAAGAAAATCTGGGGCAAGAACACTGTCTCCTTGGCTATCCGGAGGATTTTTGTTGTTGTTATTGAGAATATAAGCAGCACCTTTTGCTTAACTGTGCCCAAATACCTGTTCTTCATCTAAATAGGAAACTTCTTCTTTGTTAAAGCTCTTAACCAAGACAAGGGTCATCTTGTCTCCAAGCTGAGTAGCAGAGGTGATGGATTTTTGTGGCACGTGCTGCCCCAGGGTGGATGGGAACTCCCAGTCCTGGGCTGGTTTCAGGCTTGATTTTAGCACCGTCTGGAATTTGTGTTATGCTTGTGATAGCCTTCAGCTAAGGCTATAGTTTCTTCCTTCAAAATAGGAATCAAGTCAGATGCTGATTTTTTCAAAAGCAGTGAGCTAATTCTAGCTTCTCACATATTTAAATTCCCATTATTTCAGTCAGTTAACTGCCTTGCTGAAGAAAGACAACGCTAAGGAGTTTTCAGTTACAAACACTTAGGTGTCAGTGTTGTGGTAACCAAGCCCTTTTTGGTGCCTTGCTTGCTGACATCTTTGTAGGTCTTTTCTCTTGGCTTCTGCTTTGTAGAGTTACTGTAGAAAGCAGAACACAAAAGGAAAGATTTCACAAAATTAACGTCTCATACTAGCAGTAGGGTAGGGATGTGTTGTCCTCCATGGCATCATCGGCTGCTGACATTCAAGCAGTTTTAATTACTTTAACGACTCCCATAGGGCCCTCTGTAACTGCTGGATGGTGCCTGAGGACACTCTTCGTAGGTGGGAGAATAAAGGAGCAACCAGAGAATGAGCTACTCTTCTTGCGGGTGCAAAAAGAAAAAAAAAAAAAGTTTTGCTAAAGGTCTGAGGAGTTATTAGGCCAGATATTTTCCTCTTTCTTTGCCAGTCATACCTCCTCGTTCTGCTCCAAGGGAATGCTTGTATCTCTGAATTACTTTGAATTTCAGAACCAATGCGAACGCTTTGCTGTTTTCTGTTCACTTCTTTAGTATATATATATAAAACTCTAATTTGCTCAGAATATATTTTTTTTGGTGGAGTTAGGCTGTAAAGTTGTTCTGTCAAACTACATAAAATGTCTTGATAGTTATTAGTCTCCATTTTTCATCCCATTTTTATATGGTGAGCTACAAACACCTGAGATGATTTGATTGTTACATCTGGTGGGAGAAGATTGACATGTTTTCTTGGCATCACAGTTTTGACTTTTTCCTTTTTTGTAATCTTAAGACAGTGCTCACTTTCTTGAGATTCACTTCCATAATGGAATTGTACATTATTATTGGTGTTCTTTGATACAAAAGAAATTCAATACCTCTGGAGCTATAAATATCATTGATTCACTCCAAACAGAGAAAGATACTGCAATATTTTTTAGATTATTAAGACTTTTCCATTTACTCTCTGATGGGAAAGAGTTATGAATTTGGTAATCATTATGCCCCAGGTGACTTAGGTTAAGCAATCAAAACCTTTCTTTTAAACATAATTATGATTGTTTCCAACATTTAATTCTTTTTTTTTTCTTTTTTTCTTTTTCAAGATATTATTTTTTAATGCCTTGAGCACTTTTTGTTTACTATTTCAAAGAACTACTCCCATGGCCTGTGTTACAACAGAAGAAAGTCTTAGTAGCTGTATGAAGGATTATATTTCTCATCTGCAAAGCTTTTATGGAATTATTGAGCACTTCAAGATACTGTAGTAGGAATCTAAACTTGCAAAAAATGTATGGATTTCTTTTTCCCTAATAAATGCCCAGGATGAAAAATCTCAGTCATCTTCATGTGGATTTCAGTTTCTTGATCAGCTTGATTTAAACAAAAAAAAAAAAGAGAGAAAAAAAATATAGAAAAGGAGGAGAAAAATCTCTTCTTGGAGACGTGCTGATACCTTTGAAGTCAGTCGTGAATCAGAATTCTTGAGGCTGGAATAGGCCTCTGACATCTTCAAGTTCTTCTTAAATTTTATGGCAATAAAGATACAAATATAAAAAAGCCTGGCCAGAGCTGGTAACTTCAGATAGGCTGCTGTAAACCAGTCTTGTGTCCAAGTCAGGTAAGATACAATCCTACTCTATTTTATTTAATTTCTTAAGCTAATCCTTGTGAACACAGGGTAGCAGAGAGCTCTTAGGACAGAATTGACAGGGCTGAATTCCTTTCCATCACATCTGCTATATGCCCAGCAACACCCTTACGACCAAATAATCTTCCCCAAGGAGAAGCTCAGACGCGGCGTAAACAAAAATCAGTTGTGAGGTGTGTGCTGTAAACCACCAGCCTTGTCTGCTTTAAGAAGTTCCAGAAAGCTTTGCTGTGGTGGGTGTGAAGCACAAGTTAAAGCAGATTAAATGGTGTGTGGATGTCAACATTCAGCAGAAAAACAGCTTTAAAGCGAAAACCCAGGAGGATGACTGTGCTCTCTCGTGGGAGTGTTCGTTCACACTGGGATTTAATGTGCTGCGACTTCTGCACGTTGGCTGCACACCATTAGTTGATTTGCCTCGACTTTCCTGAATGTCCTTATGTTGATGTGGCCTTTGGTCCTCCTCTTGATGCTGCCTTCCAACCTAAAGCCGTGTCCTTCCACGGATAGACCTTACTCTACAGATACTGCACCACATCCCCTTTACATGTCAGTCATTTAATTAACCTTTCAAATTGTCTCTTCAGTCCCAGTTAGAAAGGGCAAAGTTCCATGGCCTGTTTTAATATTTAAAATGAAAAACTGATGTTCATCACTGATGCTTCATTTCCTGTAGAATGATGAGTCTCAGAGCCCTTTTATCTGGGCCCGATGCGCACGGTGATGCCTCTACTACATTAACACGCACTTTTCAGCAGCACTGGTCCTAGTTTAGGCTGATTAGGTTGAAAGAGGATCATCCAGAATGTGATGATGATTCAACATTAATGGTTCTTATCCATTGCAGGCCGAATATTTTCTCAGCAGGACATTGAGGGGAGAGAGGGACAGTGGAAATGCTCTGCTCTGAAGTGCTGTTTCTACTCAGCTCTACTAAAACCGTCAGAAATACAACAGTTTTCTTGGTACAGACGTTCATAACAGAGTATTCTGTGCTATAAAGGCAATTAATTGCCTGAGTGATGTGCTTGCTGTACATCAAAATCTACTGTTTAATTGTGAGTCTGAAACTGTGACTGCACAAAGGATCAGGTTTTGATTTCCTATGATACTTAATGTGTCATGAATAGGAAAATAAGCCTGCATTCAAACTGAACCTTTTATTTCCTATTTTAAAGTAATTGTCAAGGTTATAAAAATATTTATGCATAACTAGTGTTTTAATTATCTGATTACATAAAAAGTTGTGAACCTCTAGAATTTAATAGGAAAGAATGAAGTTTCCCCCCCACCCCAAGAGATCTAGAAGCATTAGATGCATTTTGCAATTACTCTAATAGAAAATATGAGATACTAACACCATCTCAAACAGGCATCTCATTCAGGAGTCTGTTGGAAACCTAAGTCCTTTAGATGGTCTATAAAGTTTCCAGAGGACTCTGACTCATCATTCGGAGAGTGCAGTAGTTAAGTGGACACTTGGGTTTCTGTCTACCCCTCTAAACTTCATACCCTGTAAAAAAAGTATGAATAATCTCCTGTGTGTGATTAATAATAGTGTTTTAGATGATGATTGGAGATAAAACAAACATTGTTGTAGAGCATGATAGTGAAATCTGAAAAAAAAACAAAAACAAACACCCAAATTTATATATGACAGTGTTTTATTAAGCTGAAGGCTACTTTGTAATGGGAGTTTGCAGGGAATTTGCAAGTGGTACACAAAAAATGAGGTTGCTGCTAGGTTTGAGGGTAGAGCAATTTCACCGTTATTAGTAACCACTGAGGGGGGAAGTCTGGATTGTAAGTGCTTTATGATCTGATTTTGAAGGAGGATCAAATCCTTTGTTCTTTTTAGTTCTCCTCTTTCTGTTGATAGGAATCTGTGGACAATTAGCCAGTTTTAGAACTTGGAACACTGTTAGAATTGGTTTGACCCAGAGCAATGTAGATCTACTGTGGAGTAAACTGAAGATCCTGAAAATCACTCTGCAACATTCATGACTATCTACAAAAGAAAATATATATATTGATCCACTTAAACCTCCAGAAATAAATAAGCACTTTAGACACGGTCTAATTATCCAGTTGGAATTAGGCTGAGGTGCTGGGAGTGGACGGCCCTTGCGTTAGAGGTGTCACCAGGGAATTAATAGCAGAGTGTGGGAAGTTTGGGTCTGCATCCCAGGTGTGGGATGTAGTGTGCCCACTCCAAGGAACCTTCTCCTTTATCTCTGTCCTTCATCAGTGCACCCTGAAATAGCATGAAACATAATTAAAATAATCTTGAACTATCATTATTTTAAGTGCCGCTAATGGCACCGTTTGAGACAATGAGATGAAATAGTATTTAATTTCTCAGCTTAATATTGTCCCTTTAATTCCTCTTGCATCGAAGCCTGTTTCGACATAAAATAGCTCTTGAGGAGAACGGTGCTGCATTGTGAGGTATCGCAAGAGTTTTGGATTCTTCATCTTCAGCTCTTTAAGGAGGAAAGATTTATTTTGTTTGAGCTCTTCTATGGGGGAAATCTCTCCAGTAGAAAGTCTGTTTTTAAGAAATAATAGCAGATATGTATGCTAATACTAGAGTGTTTGTAGATGTTTTTTCACAGACTGGTTCTTTGCAGTTAGAGCTGTCTCCTGAAGAGCAGCTCAATTATAGAGGATAAACTGGCAAGATTCGGATTTAATGTGATGACTTTGGCAAGAGTTTTACTGTTTAGCGGTGAAGTGAGCACCTGTGGACTCGGGGGATGCACATCTCGACAACACAATTTTAAAATTTGGTTTTCCCCATCCTTCCTGAAAAACAGGGGGAATCAGCGTAATTGTAAGGATCAGAGATTTTGGGTGATTTTGCGCTTAATGTTTTTTTGCGCTTTGCTTTCTTTTTTTTTTCCTGTCTTGCTGTTTGGTTTGATTGCTTACCTTGCTCTTTTTGATGCCATGTTTGTGTATGATACTGGTTGGACTGGGAGGAACCCTGAATATGTTCCTGTGTATATGCTTTGTATTAAAAGCATTTATGCTCCAGGAACCAAAGTTTCAAAGGTCCCGGTGAGGCACTAGTAAAACTAGATGATGAAGTTGTAATCTCAGTAAACCCAGGCACCTACTGTTTTTTAAACACCAAGCTGAGTGGCTTTGGCCATGTGCTCCAGAGCCTCTCTTGCATTAATCTCTGATAGATGTGAACAAGCTATTGTAGTGTTGTATCTGTCTAATATTCTGAAAAACAAGCTTTTCTGCATCTGCGCGAGTGACGAAGCGAAGTGGTATATAGCAGAGACATCATGATGCTTGTCTAGACAGGATGATCTTTATCCACAGAGATAAGTTCCCTTTACCAATTAAAAAAAAGGAGGAGATCAAAAAAAAAGATGAACACCGTGTTTTGCTTAAACAGAGCCGAAGAGTAATCCCATTCTCATGGTTGGTTGCTCAACTGTTAAGGTGATGTTGGAGATATTATTGACCAAGGGTGAAGTAAGTACCAATGGAGAATTAGCCAATTGAGCTTCATAACAGAGCGTTTTGTATTTGGAAGAAGAATTCTCAGCTCTTTTAGGAGAAACAACTAAATTAGATTTTTATTAAGAGATTCATCTGTGTCAATACTTACATCCTGCAAGATTTTTGGTCATAGCAGAGACTAATTCTTTCCAGAGCCACTTCTGGAAGCTCTGCCTGGTCTTTCCAGCCACCCGGGTGGCTGTGTTTTCCTTTAATATGAGGAAATAGACTGTTGAGTCTGTTATAAATAGCTGTGTGCTGTCCATTTTGTCATGCCTCAGGCACGGGGCGTTTCTGAATGTGTTGCAAAGCATGGCTGTGATTAAGGGGCACACGCCGTGGGGATGGTGTCAGGGATAATTCCAGGTCCTCATGATGGTCTTTAGGGTACCAATTTCTACAGACCACATGAAGTTACTGCAAAAACGGAGCCTGGTTGCTGGCTGGCCTAAGGGAGTGACTGTTTTCTCACCACTCTTTATCTGCCTCTCTCATTTCCTAACTGCACTCTACTTCTTTCCACTCATAGGAGAGGGGAAACTAGTGTGTGTGACATCTAACTCCTGCTCAGCAAACCTGTCCTTCACCGAGAGGATCCATCATTCCATTTTCCTCCATCTAATTAGTACGACCCAATGCTGCTGGCTTTGGAAGAACAGGAAAAATGAGTCTCTTATTTTTCCTCTTAAGGGAAAATCTGAACTGTTAAATACTTAAATGCAGATTTTTTTTTTTATTACTATTTTATTTTTTTTTCATCTCCCTGTGAAATGCCTCAGGGCAAGGTTACAGTAATTGTATGTTATGTTACCCTGCTATACAGAGTCCTCTTATAATTTGGCTCAGGTAGCATTTATCTCTGGGGGATCAGTTGGAGTAGCTGTTGCAGAATGTCAGCATGGTATTACAAAGAGATGTGTTATGTGTGGGTTCACTGGGAGGATGTCTTCCAAGGTGTGGTGGTAAAGACTGCTGCAAGTTTTGTGACTGACAGGAGGGTTTTTTTCCCTCTTTGCCTTTTTTTTTTTTTTAATAGGGTGTTGAAAAATTAATATTTCTTTAGGCAAAAAAAAATATTTTTTTTTTTGTAGGCTAGGTAGAAAATTGTGGTCATGTAGCTGTCAAGTAGTTTGTTATTCTCTGGAGGAGTACACAGTGCGTGGCTCTGATAACCAGTGATGCTGCAGTTTTTCACATGTCCCTCCTATCCCTGTTTCTCTTCCTAACTCCTAATTCTGGTCAACCTGACCTCATTTCTGACCAGAAGTCTTTATCCAATGCAGGGACAAATGAATCAGGTGTTACATGTAAAGTGTCAGGTTTATAAAGTAGTGGAATGCTCCTGAGCTCATTTATAATCTTCCTCAGAAGACTAAAGTGCATTGCTCCTTGTATGGGGCTCTTTTTTTTCATGGTACAGGTTGTCCTTTGGGGACTGAAGATCTTTCAGGACACAGACAAATCCCAAGTGCCTTTTTTTTTTTTTTTTCTTAATGGTGGCTAGGCCTTTACCATTACGAAACAGGAATTTAAGGAGTTAGAACAAGATTGGTTTGAGATCTATTTGTTTTCCCTTCAGTTGCTGCAGTTTCAGAGAATGAGTTAGTTTGGGCTTTGTTTCCTGACAGGAACATGTTTTCGATATAATCCAAACATCTGTGTACGTCCTCATCCTTCGAATTGTGCTCCACAACATTTCCGACGTGGGAGCAGTTAATACGGAACATTCCTCTTGACCCCAACCGCATTTGTCCCCATTAATTCATTTCATTTCAGAGGATGATTCCCTTTTGGCTGAGAACGAGGTGCCTGAAAGCTTTTCTTTCCCCCAGTGCTTTTATCACCTATTTCAGATGCCAGAATACCTTTATAGCTGCGGCACACGCTGTTCTGTGCTTCTGGTCTGAGCTGGGAGCTTTAATGGAAGGACAGCTTGAAAAATACGGGGTGCAAACAGTGGTTTTAGATGTTCCTCCAATCAGTGGGAGTTAGTCCCCTTGTATTCTGCTCTCCTGACCTATTTTATCCTGGCAACTAGAAACAGTCTGACTTTCTTCACGTGCATCATTCAATTCATTGCAGTTGTTAAAAAGAGGTTGTGTATTTCAAGGTCTACAGGCAGCCACATTGCCCAGAAGCTCCCTTCTAGCAAAAATAAGAAATTCTGTGAACGTGGGATGCATTAAAAATTTAAAATGCAACCAGTATTTTCCATATTGTACATACATAGAGGAGTAATAGGAGCCTTTACTTAGAGGATCGTGTCTTTCCTAGGCAGCTGATCCACTGTGTGTGTCCAGACTCCAAAAGCTTTCCCGTCCCTGCCAGTCAAACTTTGCATTACTGCTTTAGCAATCCACCCCAAACCGTGAGCGCTCCTGTCATCTCGTGGGTAATCTTGGATGCTGCACACAAATCCTTATGCGTGTTTTCAGTCTGACAGGTTTGAGATAGACCAGGCATATTTCAGAGAGGTGTTCAGCACCATTTGTATTGCTGTTGGACTGTAAACTCAGCTCAGATGTTTATCGTTGGTGTTTTCGGACCAAGCCGGCTGCGTTCCACACAACTTCTCTTCCTAATGCGGTTTGTCTCAATAAAACTTCACGCATAGCAGCTTCTCCGCTGGACAGGGCTGTGTTTGGCTTTTTGCTTCTGAGTCTGCGGTCAAGCTCTGCTGAAGAAGAAAAAGCTGAAACGTGGCACCTGAGTCCTTTTCAGAAGACTGTAAAGATGGGGCAAAATATTTATCAAGAGCAGATTTTTTTTACAAAGAACAACATCTTGCGCTTGCTTTTGACACTGTTACCCTTTCACTACTACTTTTTGTATCTTGTCTCGCTTCTGACATCCTGAGCCATTTTTGCGGGAGGCTAAATCTGTGGAGACCGTGTCAGTCATCCTTCCGTCAATGATTTCAAGTCCATTGCCTTTTGTTTTCTTTCGTTGTGATGCAGAGTTGTGTGTTTTGGAGACACAGGTATTGGAGCCAGCTCTTTCCAGTTTGGTAGGACGACGAAGCACCATAGATAGAAATGCTAGGAAAGGGGTTATGCGGTGCCAGTGCAGGTCAAGGGCTGGTCGGATGCACAGTGCAGAGCTAAGGGATCAGAGAACCCTTCTGCCACTCTCCATAGCTTGTTGGTGCCATCCTGGGCAGGATTCCTGGTGGCCATACCTCCCCTTGGCTCTAGCAAAGTGGCATTGAGATGTGACCTTCCTCTGCAGGGACCTTGCCCTCTGAGCTGCTGTGTTCTCATGGTTAGGAGAACATAAAAAATAGATGTGGGCTTTCCTGCGTGGGGTCGGCGTGGTGATGGACAAGGCTGGGATGTGAGTGCACAGGGCTGTGCAGAGGGAAGTTGTGGCTTGTCCTGAGGTGTGAGGGTGATAAAAACAAGCTGTGCAGCAAGGAGGGGGCTCGGACTGGTGAGGAGATAAGAGTAGGGTAACTTTCTGGGTGTAGAACAAGAGAGCAAGCAACCTACCAAGGCCAACCGAAGTGTTAAAATGAATTAAACAGCCATTTTTTGGATTTGCAAATTTTCAGCTGATTCCAGTCTCAGCTTCCTCTAACTATACATTTCCTAGCTCTGTGGAGTATATGAAGCCATTCCCAAGGGACCCGGGGGCTGCTCCTAATGAATTACAGGCCTGCTAGGCCTCCTTATTTCTGTTTAATTTGTTTTTCTTTTATAAGGTGAATTTCCTTTGGTTTCGTACAGTGGGTGGAATGAATTTTTTTTTTTTCCCCACTGTGCACGGAGCACTATTTTATAAACTCTCTAAGAGGATTGGAGTATCAAAGCTCTAGATAAATCTTGCATTTGAATTTTTGTGGCTTCTTCAGGAATGTATCATTATTCATTTTCACCTTTACGGATGTTGCTTTCTGTATGAAATGCAGAATAACCAGCTGCTAAGTGAGTTTCAAATGGAGCTTTTCATTTTCTTCTGAGGAAATAACATGAGCTGTGGTGGGTAATAGATCATCTGTATAGGAGGCAAATCTATTTTTTATGAGCATGGTATTTTGATGGCAAGTGCCAAAATTATATAAAAATAAGAATACATATTGCAGATAATTGGTTCTGAGATTTTTATTTTATTTTGTTTTGCCTTCATTGTACAAAACTCTACATGGGCAAACTTCTACAAACTTCTTCATGGGCAGAGATGAAGAGCTGTTTACTGTACGTTGTCGACTGGAGCTTCAGCCAAATGGGTGCAAACAAATTGCCAGAGCTCACAGGATTTATCGAGAGGGTAGATGTAGAAAGGAGAAAATCTGAGCCCGTTTTTGAAAGCAAATCTGCCCAACTCCACCTGCCTTCAGCATCAGGGTAGATAGCATTGGGCATCCAGCAGTTCTTGTAGCCAAAATGAGAACAAGCTTTTTCAAATATTTATCCCCCTGACCTGGCTGTAAACCCATCCTGTCACTTCTACTCTCTTCCTAAGCCATCCTCAGCACACTCTGAATTCTCCTTTTTTTTATTTTTTTTATTTTTTTCCTCCTTCACTGAGGGACAGAGTAGATACTGTGGTGATGAATCCCTTGTAGTGCAGTATGAAAAGTGGTGAATATGTAGATGGCTGTAGAGGCTGCTGTCACTGACGCCGAGTGGAGAGCTGTCATGTTGAGAGAATCAAGGTTGAAATACGCTTGTTACAACCGCTGCAAAATTTAAAAGTTTCTTGGATGCAGAACTGAAACAAATATTCTCTAGATGATGCCATTTCATGCGCGTGCCCCTCTCAAATTTGTTCGTTGTAATGTTTTTATTTGCCAAATAATGAAAAATATTATTGCCTCAGTTGAAAATGAAAATTAAATTTCTGATACAATATACTGGAGTAATAAAGAAGAGGAGAACATAAAAAGGGTTCTTCCATGATAATTAAAAATTATAAAGTCATTACTTAAACTTGCTTTCTGAATTACAGAGCGAATTAAACTGCTTGTTTCAGAGCAGAATCCTTGTAGCATTCCTTCATTAAAATTCTGCCTTGTCAAAATGGATGAAAATGCACATACAATGACCAATTTTGTTCAAACCTTGCCTCTGCTTTGGGCCTTATCTCTCTCCACAACAAAGCTCACCTTGAAGGGACTAAAGTAATGATATATATTTGCTGAGCTGGAAAAAGAAAGAAAGAAAGAAGCATCTACTTTTTGCAATCTGTGTTCTTTCCCCTCCAGCCACTGAGAAGGAAAAGACCTGTGGGGTACTAAAGCTCTCATGTACCATAAAGTGGTATTATAATGAAAAGTATTACTTTTTATGGCATCTCTACAGTATTAGGGAAAGGCATTTTTCTATAAATGTTAATCTTTAATCTTTATAAATTGCACTCTGTAAGACTAGAAGGTCTGTAAAGCATTTGTCCCGAAGGCTTAGAAGGATAAAAATAGTATTGCAAACTTTCTCTTTTTCTTTTCTTTTTTTTCTCCCCCCCCCCCCCCCTTTTTTTTTTTTTTTTGATAACTTAGAAATATTAGCTTGTTTAGAGGAGAAATGCAGGAGAGTGATGTAAGCCATTAGACTACCCTTCCAGGTAACCCTTAAGCTGATGTTCAACTTCACATATCCACTTAAGTCCAGTTGAGTCACTGGGATTTAAGTCTGTGCTAAAATTCTGTCTGGAATAGGAGGATTAGCAAATGGAAGCCACGAATGCTGAGCTCCTCTCCCAGATTTCTACCAGCTCTAATCACAAGATACTTTGGGCATATGACACGTCCGTGCTAACTGATGTTACAGGGAAGCTCTTTCCAGGCAATAGCAAAAATAAACAGATTTAGCAGATAATTAAAACTGGTTTATACATTTTCTGCCTATGAGATTCTTCCCTATTCTTCTTTCCAGTGAATTTTCTTTTATGTTTTATGCCCTACCTCATTAGGCTCAGCCTTTGCTCCGGCTGCAGTTTCTGAGCACGCTGATTTTTGTTGCTGGGACAAGGCTTCCCGAGGTGGAGCTGGTGTTTTAAAATGATTGAATTGGGTTGCACCCTGAATTTGAACCGTAATGTTTCAGATTTGCTTTGATATCAGCTTGCCTAGTGTGTATGGATTTGTAAACGCCTGGACTTGGGGCTGGCTTTACCAGCTGGTGAACAAGGGGTTGATTAAACCTAAATGGAGAGTATTAACAAATCCCTGCTGAAAGCTATGATAAGCATCAGCAATTTCCAGTTTTGTTGAACTTTTAAAAATTGGTTAGCTATTCTGGAAAAATATGCATTAATGGTGTATTAATACTTGATATCTGTTTATCAATGAAACCTTACTATAATAAAGTATTTATGATATGCAATTATATTCTATAATGAAAGTTTGTGCAATGCAATCTCATAATTTAAAAAGCAAAACTTTCCCAGAAGTTTTAGCTCTGCCTGATGTGTCTTTTACTAATTTTTTTTTTTGTGTTGTTTTTCTTTAGGTAAGTGTCTCCATTCTGAAACTACAGGAAGTTCTGAATGCTGAAAAGCTGGATGCCTGTTGAACAAGTAGACCTCCTATGCCCTTCAATTTTGGTAAAATCTGTCACAGATTTGTAGTGCTTTATCAATTTGCAAGAATGTTTTTATCTCTGCGGGATTTTTGTCCACACTTAATGGGGGTTGGGGGGCTCTTGAAAGAGGGGGTAGACTCACGTGCAAAATAGATTTTTAATTTAGAATCAAGGTTGAGGCTGACTGTAGCTAAAGACCAAATGGAGTAAAACCAAAAATCACCTCTTAGGAGAAAACCCCATACTGCTCTGTGTGGGGTTTTAAAGTATTTTTCTGTTGTTGTTGACTACAAAGTCACATTAACTGTTAAATTGCGTGTGAGCGTGCAGACAGGCTGAAACAATCTGGTACTTGTTCACGTCAGCGGATCCTTGATGATGCCACAAAAATATTGTAGTGTAAATATCTATAATTTTAACCTGCACCGATTTTTTGAGCCATGGAGGGAGGATTAAGGGCTGTCAAATTATATTTCTTGTACATGGTTTGGTTTGCAAAGCACTTTATTTTGGTGTTGACACTGGTGGAGATCGATTTTTTAATAGTCCACCAGAAGAGCAAGTCTCACTTGCCCTGAAATTCAGCCCTCCCAAAACTTAATGAGCTGGCAGTTGACTGGGTTAGCAAGGCAAAAAAGGTATCCTGGTACAGTGCTCCTATAGTTTTAGAAGCAAGAATTCCTCCAAATCTGGGAATTCTCTCTTTCCTCTGAGCTGAAGGTCGAATCCAGGTCTCAAAGACTTGGCTCTTTGGTTTCACTTCTGAACGCAGATCTCCAAGGTTTCTGAGTAAATCCAGTTGCACTGTTATTTCTGACTTGAGTGGCTGAATGGCATCTTGCTTCAAGATTGAAATAATGAGGGTGTATAGCGGGGAGAAAGGAGAAGAAAGCGGTTCTTGTTTGTTTTGGTTTTTTTTACACATGGTTAAGAGCTAAATGCACTTCTCCGTGCGGATGTGAATTGTAATTGTGGCTTTGTGGTGTATATATTAGAATAATGATCTGAATTGATACTACAAATATAATTACATTGATTCTTTACTGATGGCTATAAACAGTGACATTTCCCTTGATCTCTGAACAGAGTTAGTTATAAAACACATGCTCCACTTTTATATTCACACATTGCATTCTCATCACTTTTGTCTCTTACTCCCCAAGGGCTTGATTTAGAAGAAGTGTCTGATTTAATGGAAAAAATGATGAAACAACATAGACAGCAGTTCAGAGCATTTCTAATGTCAAAGGAGGTGTTTCTTTTTGATTACATTCCTCAGATTTCATTGCTTATATTTTAATATTTTGCTTAAGAAAAATACGATGCTGGGCTGTTTTCACTTTTGAAATGATTTTACAACGTGTATCTGCTTTCATTGGTCTCGGAAATGACTATTACTGAAGGAAGAGCTATTGCACTGATCTGATTTAACAAATCGTGCTCCAGACTTCCCATCGTGTTACCAGACTGGAAAGAGCTTTGATTTGAAAGAGCAGAAATTAGACACGGGAACTTCGGACACTGTGGTTTTCACCAGTGGCAAATGCGTATGGCAGAGAAATAAGAACGAAATGCCAGGAAAATTGGTTGATATTGCAGCTTCTAATGTAGCCCTATGGCTTCATTTCACAAATTCTGCAGAAAGCACTCCAACTTCTGCCTTTTGTTCTTCCAGGCAGATATTGAGAAAAAAATGCTCGCAAATAAGCATTAAAAAAAAAAAAAAGTAGATTTTGTTCAAAAATATTATTCTTTCAAAGAATATTGTTCCTTCAAAATTCTGTTGATTTTATTTTTTATTTTTTTTTGGTTCCTTACTCTGTGCTGCCGAGTTGTGGTCGTATTTCTGGAAACAGTTTCTGATTTCTCTCTTAACATCTTCAGAATCATCATCCTGAGGATATTGTGAAATGAGACCAAAGTAATTGTAACTGAGATTGCTAAATGTGCTGTCAGCGCTAAGATTATAAGTGTGATTGTTCTGGCAGTGTGCTGTGATCAAGCCACCATGTTGTTTATTCTTATTTAGAGAGGAGTGTTTCTGGAATCTTATTTTAGTAGGCTACAAAAGGAATGATTATAATGTCTTGTTTAAGGAGACAAATGCTTCTGACTGCTTAAACACAGAACACTTTTGTGTATCGCTCTTGAAGCGCTGAGTCAAGACAGTTTTCAATCCCAACAAGAAAAATACTGGTAATGGCATCGTATGGAAGTATTTTTAACGTCTCCCATTTGCAAGAGGTGTGCATTCGACTCTTAAACAGAGCCAGTAAAGCTGGAGTTTGTGTTCAGTTTTCTGTGTAAGCTGGTTTTGTACATAAAAAAAGGAAGAAATAATGAAAGGGTCTGTTCGTCCCATCCCCCCCCCCCAAAAAAAAAAAAAAGAATCTGGAATAACATTTGCCAGTGCCTCTCATTAGGAGATTGCAGAGAAAAGCAGAGCTGTCTTGATTATAATAACCATCTTTCAGATAATACCGCATTACATTAGCACTTTACAGTTGTTTTGTAAGTAGATTTGCTTTAGTTTCGATTCCCAGCAGAAGCCTAATGAAAGTGGATTACACTTTTGACCACAACAAAGACCTTCCACCCAATCTGCTTTTTTTTACTTTCAGCCACCGCTTTTGGAAAGTCTCAGATAATTTTGAGGCCGATGGTATTGGTAAGTGACACTGGCAGGGAAAAGGCAGCCTGGGAAGACCCTTCACCTCTAGAAAGATGGACATCTCTGGTTTTAGCCAGCTGGGTGGTACACTGGACTAGGAAGTTTGCTAACTTTTTTGGTTCCTTTGTATTAGTCCAGAGGAGCACCGTGTGTTCTCCAAGCAGGGATACTCTGAGATCTTTCATTGCTGTTTATCTGGACACCCATCCTGTGCTACTCAATATTTCTGTGATTTTGTACACAGTTGAGGAGCACTCAGGATTTTGGCAGTTTTCTGAGTGTACTCGCAGAGAACTCTTTGAGGCAGTGATTGTTTCTTTCTTGGACATTTGGAAATGTTGCAAATTTGTGTGCCTTGCCTCTGCTTGTTTTTGTTTCGGGCCCTCCTGCTGGTGGTGGGGCCCATGGTTTGAAGCAGTACCAGGGCTTGGCTCAGTGCAGTTTAACTGCGTCGTTTCTGTAACCCCCTGTTGTGTGACTGCTGTAGGTTTCTTTCTGCGCTGATCCACGTGTGATGCTTTACAGCCCTTAGAAATAGAAATGAATCTCTTCAGATCAGACTGAAGTGGCCTGTTTTTGTAGTTCCTGAGATTCCTTTTTCAAGCATTCCACGTGGCCTATGAGGACAGACAGCAGACTGGGCTGGTACAGAAAGTCTTGTAACTATATTTTTGTTTGAAGTGTAGCATAAACCAGCCACAGCTAAACACTCTTCAGTCCTGGCTGGATCTCAGAGGAGACAACACGTGTGGTGAAATTCATCTGGTCCCTCACCTTGAGATAAAGAAAAATTTGTCTAGATAGGCCCAGGACACGTTGATGTGTATCAGTTTAGGGTGTAAGAGGTGAGGTGGACAGACTTGTCACATCAGTTAACACAGGACTTTTGTCCTCACAGACTTTACAGGCACCACCTTGTGCCTTGGGCTTTGTTCTGCTGATAGCCGTTGACCTGTTTTTGCTCTTTTAAAGCACATGCTATGGGAAGTACCATTAAGAAAGGAGTTGGAAAGTAAAGGGTACGTGTATATTCAGTTGTTACACTGAATTAGATGAAGAGAGGTCAGCATATTTCAGTATAAAGCCCGTAAATCAGAGGGGGAATTACATAGTCTCATTTCCGTTTGCGATATAGCACTGGCTGTCTTGCTCTGATTGCAGGCAAAAAAAATGCCGCTGATACTTTAAATACCTGGGGCAATTATCAGCGGGGTTTTAATATTGCCTACAGTATTACCTTACTGTACTTACCTTAGTGATATATTCCATAACCTCTGGGCTATTTCTTTGAAATGTATTTCCATTTTAAAAGTATAATACTCTGACCATACTAAGAGGAAAATTACCAAGTTCAGAAGTCATTGACGCTGAGTATCTTTAATGGCACATATAACACCAGGCTGTCACACTTTGCAAAATGTGCTTTAAACATGCACGTCTCCCTCCTTGAATAGGCGCTGTTGTTTTCCATATTATGTAAAAATATTGCTTGTGCGGTTCAAAGGAGCTTTTATATAGGTAGAGTTATTTGAATTAGCTGATCAGAAAGCGCTAGAGTGTGCCTGGATATTTAAAGCACTGCATCTGTATCAGTCGCATGTCAGATACACTTTTCAGTCGCACTGGTATTCGTGAGGTTAGGCAATCGATTTATCTGGTGGAAATCCTCAGCCCTTTCAGCATTCACCGAATATGTTTCTCGGTAAATTGTTAACGCACAAAAATTACCTGCATTAAAGGGTGTTAGGAAGGCTGCTAAACAGAGCACATAAGCCTTAAAAAAAAAATAAAAAATCTTCAAATGCTTAGACGCAATCTGTCTCTGCAACCTTTATTTGCATCTTGTGTGCATCTGCATTATACTAAAACCTTTACATGGTCTCCTGGCATCTTGACACGGGACCCTGACCGTATTCGGAGCACAGAAAGTAGGATGCTCAGTTAATGAGAGGCCATTCAATATTTTGTTTTCCTTTCATTAATCAATACGTCCCCTATGCCTTATCTCTGCTCGTAATTCAAACCGTGTTCTGAAGATAGAATTATTAATTTCCTTTCGGCTCCTCTGTAGTGCACATCATTTTAGTATTTGACTGGTTTGTGAGCACTTGGGAGTTTCTTTTCTTGAATTAAAACTCCTTGTGAGGTAAAGGAGTTCCAGTTTTTTTTCCCACATCGTAAGATTGAATTGACCAACAAGAGATTAAGGTCAGAACTACCCATTAATTTCAGGTGTCCAATGTGAGATAACTTGGACCTGTTTTTTTCAGCCTACTTAGCAATATACAGCACTTTACACAACCAAATTGCAGCTCCCACTGAGTCCATTTGCAGCTCTGCATATTTAGCCCCTGCACTTAAGATAATGAAATCACAGACAGCAGTGGAAATATTACATTCTTCCATCCAGGCAGGAGCTGATGAAGGTGAGGAAGGACTCCGTTGGCAGGGGCTTCTTAATTAGGTATGTCCTGGAGACCATTTGATTGGCCTCTGCAATCTTTAACCGCCAACTCCCTGTTCATTTTATCCTTTCTGCCTCTCCTCCTGGTGCCAGTGAACATCCTCTCCCCTCTCCAGCCTCTGCCCCTCATCAGAATTTTGTTCTCCCCGCTTCTGACACCCCTTTAGCCTTTCTTTGCCTGACTTCTTGCCTTGCCCTAACCCATTCCATCTTTCATGTCAGCCACCTGTGTTTTCCCCGGAGCCCTGACCTGTTAGGTATGAAATATTGAACAGTTACACAGAGATGAGCTTTTTGCTGATTGTGTGGGAACTGAGATTCCAGGTTTCATAGGACTAGAAAAAGGGCATGTCTTGTGTTCAAAGCCTACTCTGTTAAATTCCCAGTGGTTACTCGAAACTAGGAAGGTACGGCGTCTTTTAAAATAAAGGATTGCCAGATGGTTTTAAAACAAACATTTTATTCAGCCTGATCTTAAAACCAGCTGACCTGGAGCTTTCGACCTGGGACAGGCAGTTGGAAAGACACATCCTGGTCAGCCAGCCAGTGCTTTGGTTAGAAACAGCTGAGAAATAGGATTTTACAAAAGAAAGATTTGCTATTACTCGCGTTTTAACACATCTGAAAGGTACCACACGCATGAGATGTGAAATAAAGCTTTGACTCCGAAGAGCATTTCTTTTCATAATTTATATTGCACAAAAAAGCACTCTGATAACCTGATGTGGGTTAATGATGACAGCAGATACTCAGTACACATTAGTTTGTGTGAAAATTAAATATGATCGTTGTCTTGTCTTTCTTATGTCTCTGAAAATGGTGTTGGTTGAGGGTTCCAGCTGATGAAGAGTCTTGTCTCTTCCTCAAAACACAGTCCGGCATAAAATGCCAGTTTGGCTCTTCCATTCTAATGGAAAATATACTTAACTTTCTCAGTCTTATTTTGTTTTTATGAAGTAAGTGAGACAGTCGCACCTGTAGTAGATTAGAATTGATCATACGCGATTCACACTCGCCTGTGAACCCTTGTGGCATCATTACTTCATGTACTTCTGCATTCGGTGTGATGCATTATTACTACTTTTTAAGGAACACCTGTAGACTTCATTTTTCTTATCCATCTGACAATGAAATATTACAAAGAATGTGACAGGTGAACAAGGCAGCAAGCCGTTATAGAAAGGTAATTTCGTTAATTGGCGAGAATAGTTGTTTTTGTTTTGCCACAGAAAAGCTGTATGCTTTTATTTTGTAAATGTGTTGATATAGATGAAGTGCATCGCTAAAGTTCTCGACTGGAATTCTTTTTGCCAAACTACTATATCTATGTATTAAAAAGATACTAATCTAGACATACTGTATACTACTATACATGTATATATAATAATGTATATGTAGTAGTGTATATATAAAAATCTATATTTTTACATAAGAAAAAAAGCCACCCCCTCGCCATCATTGAGTCTCTAGAGTTTTAAGTCTTGAGACACATCTCTCTGTGTTGTGAATGGAAGATTTTTTTTTTTCCCCCCGTTCACCGAATTCTAGAGAGGGGCTTTTGAAGCTATTTCATAAATTAGAGATAAAATGAGGACACGCAGTATTTCCATGTTCTCAGAATATCTTCTGTGACTGTGGCTACTCCATGCTACTTGGGGACCTGTTCCAGTTTTTGCAGTTTGCAGAAGTACCACGGGCAGAAGGTATTAGTAAGAATTACAGACTTTTGCAAAGATTGACAAAATAAAGCTGATGGGATTTCCTCTTTCCTTGAAGACTAGGTTAAGTAATAATACCTCTGTGTGGTGTTCAGAGGTAACATTAATTTTAATCAAGTAGGGATAAGTTCTTTTCCCTTTCTGTCTGTGATACAATGGACCTGAGAAGTAGTGTCGGAAAGACATTGTTCTTGGATTCCGAGAAGAGGCTCTGCAGGTCCCTGCGTGCTCTTGGGCTTGTTGGGGGATGATCTGGAGGTGCAACCCTAAGATTGAGAGCAAGGAGTTGGGGAGACAGATGGGTTAAAACCTGTCCTGGCATTGATTTAAGACAAGGAGGAGGAGAGGCGAGGAAGCTCAACTGTAGAACCCCACACTGTTCTTTCGTATGTGCTGCCTTGTCCAGCCAGGGTAGTGCTGGAGTCTGTGGTGGCTGCACACTGAGAAAATTGTATTTCTCAATATGTGTGTTTAACAAGACTTCCTTGGGTTTCTGGTCTGTAAAGCAAGAGCAGACAGACTGGTGGTTACTGTCAAAATACTGTATTTCCATCTCATGAAGTGAGCTATAACTAGAAGGTCTGAAGAAGAAAGGAATCCTATTTTCAATGCCATGATTTTCCATTATCATCGTTGCATAAAGTTAAATACCAAATGCCCTGGTTTAGCAGCAGCAACTGAGCATTTAATTCGTGTAAACTGGGAGAGTATATTAAGTCTAGAGTTAACTTTCAAATATTGCCCTTTGAATTCTTATTAACGGATGAATGCATTCATAAATATTTTAAAAGTGCAAAAAATGCACGCCACAAGATGCTGGAGAATGACGTTCTCCCAATGAAGCATCAAGTTGGATGCAAAACTTCGACTTCGCTTAAAGCTCTGACTGTGCACAGATGCCAAAGTGCCGTGGATACTTTCTTATTAGCCCTCTAAAGTGGGTGAATTCACCCATGGTGCTGAATTTCCATTTGAAATGAAATTCAAGCAATTTCTGAATAACAGCCTATATTCTTCATCTCCCCACTTCTTCTACTCACTGGGTTAATTGAGGTGGATCTCACCTGGAAAAAAAAGTCTTCAGAATAGTCATGTGCCTATGTTCTTAATGGTATTCACAAAGACAGAATCTATCACCTAAGGACATTGATACTACAATAAATTGGAAGGAACTATTTCCACATCTCTCATGTATATTGTATATAATGAGTCTCTGGGATGTCTCCACGCTGCTGATAAGCAGCCTGCAGCAAAGTAGATACAGCTCGTTTTATCTTGATTTCAAGCTGCAGCGCTTGACTTCTGGGACTGGGAAACTTAGCAGCAAACCCAATAACGCCCTTCACAGCACTGACTTTGCCGAGCTTCGTCTCCAGTCCAAAGTCGGATGATCCCAAACTGTTTTCCTGCTGCAGAGCTTTGCAAGGACACTTGTCGCTGGTGGTGAAGGCTGTTACACGTAGTTGAATCAGTTCCTTGGACTTTCAGCTGAAAACCAAGTCCCATTTCAGCGCTTCTGCATCGCTGTGGATTCTGCTCTGAAATTATTGCAGAGGCAGTGATTTCTGACCATGCCCCGGTGTGACTGAGGTGACCTTTTTTCCCCTCTCGTGACCTTTTTTTCCCCCGTCTCCTAAAAATCTCTCTTTGCGCTACTGTGGGCATCGTGGTAGTGTCTACCTACAAGCAGAGGCGCTGCACGAAGAGGACTCCCTTGGTGGGATTGGTTTTGGCACGCTGAACGTCAGAATTAAGAGTGTAAAAATTAGGTTGAGTCAGTTCAATTGACCGAGCTTTATCCAAGCAGTACAAGTCCAATTGCTGTAATAGGCTTCATTCTGAACAGAGCAGAGAGGAATGAGAAGTTTAATAACAGGGTTCACTAGAATGTACATTACTACTGTATTACTTACATGATGACCCAGTTCTGCTATTGTGAGCCTTATAAAAGATAAAATAGGCCATCAGATGGAGATAAATCAATGGAAGTAAAATTGAATGTGTTCATAATCATTTTAAGATTTTTTTATATGGGCAGAAGATTAATTAAATAGGCGAAAGTAATTTTCAAAAGAGCCTTTTTAATGCTTAGTCTCGGATAAAAGGGTAAATGGAGAAATACATCGTGAAACTTGTGAGTATGGCCTAAAAGTCCTTGGTTGTGATTGTTTACGTGAGCGACGGGACAATTTCAAAAGGTCAAGGCAGCACTGGGACTAGAGTTCTTGGCCTTGCTCACTGTTTGACCCCAAACTGCACGATGTCTCTGTGCTCCTACAGAGCAGCAAAGCTCTTCGCTCCTTCAGCTGCTCTGAAGCTTGTTCGGTGGGTGTCCTGACTGTGCTGTGTTGATGGCAGGTGCAAATTTGTCATGCAGGGGGAGAACACTATAGGACAAAATTCTGTTTGGTGCTGATTGTCAACAATGATCCTCCTTGTGTTGCTTTGGACGCTTCTCTTGCACGTGGCAGGAGAGCAGTGAGAGCGTTCGCTGGCCCACCACTGCACGTCCCTGAGAGGAGCGGTTCAGGAGGATTTGAATTGTGCAGGTTTTCACCCTGAAGTTTCTGATGTCTTGGCCCTTATGAAAACTGAGTGCAGCGATACAGACCTTCTTCGCTGTACACGTGGGATGGGGCTGCGAAACGTTTTGCGTGGTTTCGTATTAATTACACTAAACCGTATATTGTGGCACTGAGTAAAGAGGTAGCATGAATATATTTCACTCCTTCCTTTAGAAATGCCTTTGCTTATATAAATTTAATGATTTTATACAGGCAGAAACAGAACTTTGGCCTCTGATTCACTCCGTGGGTTGCAGCGATGTTCATAGGTGACTGCTGCGCAGCGAGGTTGGACATGTAGCGACGGTGTAGAGGAGCGGTGCAGGGAGGTAACGATGATTTCCCTGCTCCCAGTCTTTCCCTCTGTTTGCTCCTCTCTTTCTGCCTCCGCTCTACCCACACACATCATTTCACAAGAAAATGCTCATGGATAAAAGATTTCTATTGAAGTCAATGTGGTTTTGAAGAAAAATCTTGAGGTAAAGTCTTTCTGTCAGACTCTATATTGCAATAACAAAGCAAAGCATTGGAAGCAGCAGTAACTACATGATGATTCATAACAATAAAACATCATTATCTCAATATGCAGTAATACCTCTATATCTTCGTTCTTTCTCAGCTTCAAGGTGTTTCTCTTTGAAATCGAAGTCCTGATCAGTTAAGTTGCAGTTTTTCTATCAGCCAGAAGCCCCCAAACCTAAACAAACTTACCAGGTATCTGTGAATAGCAGTTGCTATAATTTCTACCTTCCTCACTGGTTTTTCTGCAAATGCTGATTGTTTGTAGTGTTTTCTTGAGCTTTAGGTAATTGTCATGTGGATATAATTGAGCGGTATGTTTTAGGTAGAGATGTCACTGGCACTGAGATGTCATGGACACGTCTATAGTGATGCAGCTGCTTCAGAGCCAAGGAAGACTGTCTGGCTGTTACAAGTCACTGAATTCTGCATTTCTCTTACCAATTTAAAAAAAAAATACAAATCCACCGTTATTTTCAATTATACGTAAATGGACTATAATTCCATCTGATTTTTTTTTTTCCCTCTTGGAAAGGAAAGCAGGTTGTGGGCTTTGCTTTTCTTTCTTTTTCTTTTTTTTTTTTGTACTAAGCAGTTATGAATGGAGATACGCTATTTCAGAGTTTGAAGGTTATGCTTACACTTAGGAAACGTGACGTGTGCTGGCGTGAAAGCTTGTGTGCTTTGTATCCCAATGTGGGAGCAGATTATGGGGATCTGAAGAACCTGTGAGAGGTGGAAAAACTTCTCTGAAGATGGGATTTGTATCATGGGAGCATGATGTGAGGTGAGGGCTTGTATGGAGAGCACAGCTGTTTCCATGATTTTATGTGACACTGGTGAACAGACCTTGTTTTATGCTTGCTTATTGTCTGTTTTATACATCCAGTTCTCTTGTGACAAAAAAAAAAATAAAAAAATCACACTTTTAAAAGGTAATTCATGCTCAAATGTAGCAATGGTGAGAATTTTCCATGTAGTGTTCATGAAGTCATTTAAACATTTGCATGTTGAAGTAGCTGATGTGCCAAGGGGTTGTTAGTCCTCCACTTGTCATTTTGAATATCTTACCTTGGATAAGTCCTATGACTTAGATATCTTACCTTGGCAAGTCCTGTTACTATGTTTAAAGGTAAATAGCCACTTAATCACCAATGTTCTTCGTGACGTGACGATATAAAGTAGAATATGTTGTAATATATGCAACATGAAACTAGAAACACGAAATTGAGGGTATTCTGATTGTTTAAAATGCTGCTTCTAGGGAGGAAAGCCAAGGTGAATAGTGTTGAAAAACTGCTTTACAAGTGTTCGTTTAAAATTTAAATGAATTCACCTTGGCCGTGATTGCATCACTTTGCTTTTTGCTTTCTGCACACATTTGGGCAGTCAACTTCTGCTGCTGAAATTCAAAACCGAGCTGCATTTGTCACAGTGTGAAATCAACTGCATAGGCTGTAGAAGAAGAGAGACAGCATAACTAATTGAATTTTAGACATTTCACAAAATCAAGGTGGGAGTGGGAAATGATTCTTTCGTTGATGTTCAAGCCCCACTCTTGTAGTAAATGCCGGAGGAAGTCAGTGGGTCTCTGCAGGTACACGCTGTAGGAGGTCATGTCTCAGTACGCTTAATGGTGACTCCAAGAGTAGAGGTTGCTAAAAATCCAACAACTTCTGTGCTCTGTAGGATTTCTGGAGTCCCAGACACGCGGCCTGTGGTTGGTTGTCTCCGTCTTCCCCTTGAAGACTGTGTTCATGTTGTGGTAGAGTGGAAAAATCTCATTATCCAGGGAATGGGGAAAGAGTATTTTCTGCATAACACGGACAAGAATCTGATGCATTCAGCTGTGTATGGGGTGTGTGCGTGTGTGTAAATAAAGTTGAAGTAATAATGACTTTGTAGAAATAGTAAGCAAACGCCCTTCACCCCAAGCAGCTAAATTTACAGCGCCTGCTGTTGTTGTCAGACATTAAGCTGTTTGTCCCCAGTTAGCATTTACATAATATAAGATCTTGCTGTTTTCTACATCTTTGTGACTTTTTTTTTCTAATAAAAGAATTCTGGCGTTGTGCTGGCTACGATGAAAGATGTCAAACTGTTCATAGCATCTAAACAAAAGGCTCCTTACACGACTTTGTGTTTTCATTATACACATATTATTACAGCACAACTTCAGCTGCAGCAGTACTGTACTTTGCAAAAACAAAGTCTTTCCATTATTGAGAAACTGTAGCTCTGGAATCTGATCACAAGTACTCCTGAGAAGTGGTTTCTGTGTTGGGGAACTGATTTTGAGGGCAGCCCTCTTTCCCTTCCCCACAGATACGTGTCAAGGACGTGGTGAAGTGCAGGAAACGGTATTTAGTTTTCTCAAGGAGGGCCGATTGAAAATTTGATTCAGGCAGAATAAAAGTATATACTTTGTAGTCAAAAGATGTTCTAAGGGAAAGCGCTGCTCTGTCACCTGCTGTTGCAGTCGCTAGAGTTTAATTTGATCTTTTTTAATATCATACCCAGGTGTCTCTGTCTTGCGATGAAGTGGTTACCATAAATCTGCCATGAGCATTGGTATTTCATTTTTATTACCTTTTATTTAACTTGGTAAAAGGAAATCTGGTTTTATTAATTGAATCGCTCTCCCTTCTCCCTCTGTCAGGGGTAAAGTTTCGCTCGGAGATTGTGTTTGAGGGGGAAAAACCAACCAAACACAAAAACCAAACCCAAACCATGGATATTGCTGAAAGCCAGGAGCTTTCTGAGTCTTGCTCTGTGTTCCTTGCTGCTGTCTGCAGCAGATGCTGTAATTGACTGTTTAGATAATTTGCTCCTCTATAATCTACTTCTGTGCTCCCTTTCTCTCTAGGTAGCAAAACAAGTAACCCCTTAACCTGCTGCGTGTCGAGTCTCTCAAAACATTGACATTGTGCCGAGCGTGTTTTGAGGTGGCGCTTGAAGAGCCACTGACAGGAAAGATGCTCTGACCATTCCTCACGGACCGCGGCCATGTGAGCTCTGAAGGGTTTGTTTGGAGATGCCTTTGATCCTGGCGTGTCCTGAGCCTTGCTAAACAACACTGATCAGGAACTGATGCCTGTTCAAAATAGTTGGTGATAAATTTAAGGAGAATTTGCAGCACTGGGCGGCATTCATAAAGAAGTAGCTTTTGGATGATAATCTTCAAGTTTGCCCAGTGCCTGAGCTGAGCTATTATAAACCATTCAGGGGTGACTGCTACAGTTGATTGATTTTTTTTTTTTTTTTTTTTTTCTGGGTAGCCAAGACCTCTGGAAGGGAGTGAGGAAGATTTGAATTCCATCAATGGTTTATTGCCTTGTGCAAAGGGAAGTAAATATTGGTACAGAATGCTTATTTACTGAGCAGGGGTGGTGTCAGCAAAATTAAGGTGTGTACTTTGCTCTTCATTTCACAGAAGAAATAGAAGAAGTTGATAGAGTTGAGGGTGATGTATTAGACAGTGTAATTCAACCCGTTCTGTTTTTATTGGGTTTTGGGGGTTTTTAAATTTTTTTTTCCTTTTCTCTCTCAAGAGGTGTGACCTTGCAGTGATGTGAGAAAGATCTCTCTAGAATTGCTTCATTTTTATTAATTTTTTTTTTTTCATGAGTCAAATGTCAAGGGAAGTGACAGGGGAGAGTCCTCTTCAGCAAGGTCAGGTTGATTCTGTTTCTAGAATGTGCAGACTCCTGAAGGGCTGTGGATGTGGTCATGTTTCTTCAGCCCTCCATCACCTGCTGGGAGCTGAGGTAGCGTCACCTCTTCAGTAGGCTTCACGAGGGGAGAAAACTGGTAAGGATCCAATGATATCAGTAATGCACTTAGCAAGGCAGTTGACCTGTCTGAAATGTCCCCCCTGCCTTGGGTTAGATGCAGACGTGACCTCTTTCCCTTAGTCTGAGTCACAGGGAGGAAAATTGGGCAGAGCCAGGAGCGGCATCCTCCTCCTCACCGCAGTGCCCTCCTCGCCCTCTTTTCTGGGGAGCACGTTGGTGTGAGCAGCGGGTGCTGCCCCCGTCTCGCAGCCTGAGAAACAGATACCCTGCAGCATAGGGGAAAAAATAAAAGACAGGGAATTAGCGTAACTTTTCTACTACCCTGGTAGTAATTGCTGCTGGGTCAATGTCTTGTATTAGCAGGACTCTGCTACAAGGGGAGTTTCAGCAGCATTGCAGTGTAGGCGCTTCCACTGGGAATTAGCACAGTCATAAATGTAGGAGAGCTTAAAAAAGGAGTAGCAGGGGAAAAGTATTGTATATCTGTTAATTATAAACCATAGATTGTACTCGCAGAAACACTGTTGGGAATGAATGGTTTATATTGTCCTATTTCCAGCAGCACTTTAGAGTATGAAAACTGATTTTATTTTAAAAGGCTATTTTATTTTCAGCATTACTTCACTCAGCTTGATCAGGGAAGCGAGACTGGAGAGGTTCACCTTCTGGTAATCATGGATAAAACAATGCCTCTGACTCGGTGCTGGTAGTAGTCTTTTTATGATGATAGCCAGTAATTAAGATCAGGGTTTCATTGTGCTGAGCACAGTGAAAACACATGCAAACAGACTGATAACCTCCAATTGCTCACATTGTTAAGCGCTGAATGGTGCAATTGTCCGTTTAAAAAAAGACTATCAAGGGTTGCTCAGACTTTGACTTTCTCCATGTAACAGCAAGAATATAAATAAGTAGAATTCAATACCCATGAACGGGGTGGGAGGAACACCGGTGAAGAAGATATTTGGACTAAAAAGAAGTATTTAATTATGTTAAAAATAGCACACCACTCTTCCCACCCCAAAAAAAATTAAAAAAAAAATTCAACAATCTGCCTACAGTCTGAATTTCAGACACTTTTTCAAACAACCCACCCTTCAAAATTGGGCTGGCAATTAATTGTATTTGTACGTTTTGACGCTTAAAGGCTGATATTAAGCATCTGCTCCATTACTGTTTAGCTACCAAAACAGCTCCATTGTAGTGCTGAACACTTTAATAGTGTTTGTTCAGGGTACGTGCAGAGGAGGTTAGATAGCCTAGAAATTTTAAATGCTAATTTGTCATCACAGATTGTTTATCGGCTTGGTTTTTTATTCATGTTATAAGAGCATTTTATATAGGCATAAAAAGAGAGAGATTTATCACCATGCCCCTTTTTGGCCGTAGCCCATAATCACTCCAGTGGAGTTGGGTACCAAGAGCTACATAATTCACAAACTGAGATATATTGACAGGATTTTGTACATTTTTTTTATTTTTATTTTTTAGCTGCGTATTTGACATGGCTTTAACTAGTGCAGTCTTTCAAAATTTCCTAAAAATAATTTTCTACCAAATTGTACAACTGCTCTAAGATGACTAGTTTTCTGCAAAATTGAAATTACTTACATGCTTATTTCGGTGACTAACTGCAAAATTATCAAATGATGTGTTTTAATCCAATTACATTCTTACTAGAGTGAAGCTTGCCTAACACTTTGCGTGTATACAGCCGTGGCTTTGGTTTTTGGCATGAATTTTTTTTTTTGTTACAAGCTCAACAGCATTTAAAGGCTTGTCAAGTTATCCGTTAATACTTTTTGGAGGTCTCAAAGAGAGCCCTAAGAAAAAACAGAGTCTGATGGACTTAATATTATACGAAAGGAAATTATTAGCACTACTAAAGTGTTACAAAATTATTCTAATGCTCTTAACTTTTGCGGCATCTGTGTGAAAATCCTTAGGAGGGATGTGTAGCCAGAGCGAGAAAATTCATAGTAGTGGTGAGATTTCATATCTTTAAATAACTTTTTAATGTAGAGGAAGAAAAGAGTCAAACGCTGCTTTTTACAGCCTTGTTTAAGAGCCGTGCAGCTGTACAGGGTGTATGAACATGAAAAATTGTAGGATGCTCTGTAAGGGCTTCTGGTTATACATCTGTGTGATCAAAAACCCTTTCCAGAAATGTAGAATCTAATTACGTCACATTACTTTTTAAATAGCTCGGTGTATGCACATGCTATGCCCTTATTTTCAGTTAAGGATTCTCGACGCTTTCCGTTGTAAGACTTTTTTTTTTTTTTCTGTTGCCTGTAACTTTGGCAAGTGGAAATAAATCATTCATGTGAGTATTTTGCGTGATGTGTGCCTGAGTGTGCCGGGTAGTTTTTGGAAGGCTTCAGTAACGGTTGTCCGGTCATACTCAACAACATGCTTTGGTGAAAAACCATCTCATTTTCCCAAACTTTTGTCACATGTTTGCAGTTTTTAAGGTCTTGCCTAACACCGCTTTGGTGCAGGAACTTAACATTTGGCACAAGGTTGGAGAAGATGAAGGATGTGCTATTTCTTACGGAAGTTGCAATCGCATTTTCGTAGCCTTTGGAAAAAAAAAATAAATTGTGTGAATTTTTAAATTAAACCATGGTTAAACCGTGGATTCGGTTGTAAATGCCAAACAGGACAGGTCTTGCCTTTCTTGGATGTTGTTGTCACTTCTTTGGTGCCAGCACGAGTGTTTGTGTAGCCGTGGTATTGAGAAGTAACCCAGCGAAAAACCCCAAACCCAAACCGTGTTAGATTTGAAGTGAGTCCCTTAGTGCCTATGACGGGAGAGGAAGAAATGAGAGACTAGAAGAGAGAGAGAGACAGGAGATGGAGATTGCCCCTTCCAATAAGCCCCAAAAATTAGGTAAGAAGAAAGATAGCTCACCCTTCCTGCTCTGTGCTGCGTGGTCTACATGGAGAGGACACCATCCTTTCTCCAGCATCTGTGTCATGACATTACTTTATGGCTGCCCTCAAGGGAGACTCCCTAAACTTTATAAATATCAAAATACAGCGGATGCTGCGTAAAGGATTTGTTATCACAAATACAAATCCACGTCTGCACCAGGTATTTCTATATGCGCCCTTTACATTATGAGCTTGAAATATCTGAAAGAATTATAATGAAGAAAAGCTAATTATAAACCAGGTAATAAAATAGCTTATTCAGGTGATGCTGGTTTATTACCATCTCATTATGATTAAATAATTCCTATTAAGTTCTGGATCAAAGAGAAATTTCTCACAGGAGAGTTTACAGAGTGGTTTAATGGAGTCTATTTATTGTATAATCCCAGGGTGAATATTGGCTTTTATACTGTCATATTAACCTATTGTGACAATTCTGTGCGGCCCTGCTCTGTGAACTCTGGAGTGTATAAGGGTGAGAATTTCTTCATTTCTTTTTTATTTTCTTTCTTTCTTTCTTTTTTTTTTTTTTTTTTTTTTTGGTCCCGAGGTTTTCTTAAGGCTTAGATTAAGAAAAAAAAAAAAATCAAAAAAAAATCTGGGTAACTTTTTGTGTTATCTATGCTGATCTTTGGAAGGATAGAGGCACAGGTTCTGCCCATCGAAGGAGGTAGGCAGCATTTTACTTTTAAAATAAATAAAATCCCTGCAGAGCTCTGTACACACTTACTTTATATGCATGATAAGCTCTTGGCACTTTCTTTATCGTTTTGTTTGGAGGGTTGGTGGGGTTTTGTGTTGGCTTTTGGGTGTGAGTTGTTGGGTGGTTTGGTTTTTTTGTGTTTGTTTGTTTTTTTTTCTCAGCTTGTGAAACCTTTTTTTAGGCCAAAATTTCACAATTTTGCTGTTTGATACGCTTAGGCAATCTGGAGTTGCCACAGCCTGGCGAGGCTGGACGCAAGATGGGGTGGTGATGGCTGCTGAGAAAATGCCATAAACAAAATGCTCAAGTTAGAATCTTAAAAAGAGAAATCAGCATAACTCAGATTAAGCAGAAACAGCTTTCCCAGCCACGTTTGCACCCTGACGTGCCACATGCCAGGGATCTGTTCCCTCTGCCGGGGGCATTATTTACTTGACAACTCAATAACTTAAGGTGAAGAGTGTCCCGTGCGGTGCCACCGCCGGTGTCATCCTGGAGTGACATTGCTCCACTGTCTGCTGTGTTTCATTCCCCTGCAATCAAGTAAGTTGAGCGTGCTTGTGGGACTCGGGGAGGTTTCAGCTCATCTTCTAGGTCAGGGAGCAGCAAGCTGACCTTCAGGATTCCCATGGTGGTTTAACCCTTCGGCTCCCGGAGCAACATAAGTGTGAGAAAATGGCCTTTTTCACATTTAATGTATTCAGGTTTTGTATTACAACTTTTAACTTCTTTAACTTCTTAGTGTTAGAAAAAAGCAGCCTGAAAATAGTGATACAGACACATGTGAGATAAAAGGCAGTTTATAAAGAACCCAACAGTTATGTATCCATTGTGTCTCATTTTTAAGTCAGTGACATGATTTTAAGGGGAGCTGACTCACCATGTTTGAGTACTCCAGGCTGAAACACTGGGCCTGGAACCAATACCGTGTGATGGATACGAACCATCTTCAAATGAAGAAGAGCTATTGAAATACTTGGCACAAACATTTCACAGTCGTCTTGATTATTGGAAATGTTTGTACACAGTTTTAACGCAGAATTTCAAATGCGTGTGCAGTTTGCTCTGCTTGGTTCGGAAGGTGGGAAACAAATATGTTTTAATAGAAGAAAACTTTTAATGTATTTGTTCTATAGATGAATTTATTTGGGAATAGATCTTGCCTGGCTGTTTATACTCCCCATTTCTGAAGATCTGGTTTGCCTTGTTCCCTGAGGAGGAAAGGAATTATTCACTCATTTCCTTTCATATTTTTTTTTTTAATTGAAGATTGCAGCAAGGAGTTTGTTTAACTGTGCCCACGTTATTTTCAGTACAAATTATTGCCTTTCCTCTGATGTATTACAGTTAGAGTTTACTGGTTTCACGGTGCCCAAACCTGGTAGCAAAGGTAACCAGGCAGACATTTGTGTACATAACTGTTGCTGCGGTGCCACTCCCCACACAGGGCACCCACCAACCACATTTCCACGTGGAGTGACTCGACCTGCATGTGCTCTTCCCTTGACGTGGTTGCACTAATTAGGGACATGGCTCGGCAAGCCCTGGGGAAGTACAGCACGCTGTGAGGAGATCCCCGTTGGATCTGAAGGCCTACTTTGCTGTTGGATTGGCTTCTTCAGAGCAGAGCCAGCTGGAACAGAATATTGTGGTTCACAGTTAATCTTCTAAACAGGGCACAAAATTAAAACTGAAGCCAGGCAGAGTTTCCACGATGGGAAGGTTTTCAAGCTGCGATTGTACTCGCGCTAACGTTTGAACAACGGCCTTACAACTACCGCTACTCAATGAAGGCTGCGGCAGGTCAATACATATCTCTGCAGCGTGAGTGAAGTCAATAGAATGATTTCAAATGGTGTGGTGCCCATTTTTTCCTAAGGATAGTCCCCTCTGATGCTCTCAATATTTAATAAGCTAGTTGTGTAAGTGTGGCTGCACTGGACTGTCATTGTGACCACAAGTACCGGTGTGGAGTGGTAAGACTTATCTAGGTAAATGCTGTTTGTGCTCTTTTCTTAGTTAGTACCTTGTGCATTATGTTATTTGGGCTGCTGCTGTGGACTTAGACTCCATCGTCGAGACCAACCCTTGCTTCGCTAATCAAGAAATGCATCACTTAAATTCAAGGTTTGATTATGGGCTGTTAGAGATTTTGTGTGAACGTGTGAAGTCACCGTAGTTTCCTGGGGATCTTGTGGTGGAGCAAGCCTCTCAGAAGACTTCTTTGGGCGTGGCTAATGAAAAAAGCGCCTTTCCTTTTGTGTGTGCATTACCCTGCTGTGAGGTGATGTTTGCTGGAGGGTCCTTTGGGAAGTGCTCTGCATTCAACAAAAGGTTTGGAACATGCTGATTAATTGCGTCCTATCTTCAATGAAACTTTGCTTCTTTCAAGAATTCTGATCAGTTGGCACCTGGAGAGAGTATGTTAGCCCCAAAATCCAGTGTGAGAAGGAAGCCTTTCTCTTTGAATGAGTTAGGAGGAAGACTCGGCGGTTCACTGAATATTGTGAGTCCCACTCTGGATACCCAAAGCTGGATGTTGTTTAGTCAGTGCTGAGGACCACAAAATATTAAGTGCCTTTGCAAGTCCCTCTCTTCACCTTCCGCTGCCGCTGCTTCAGAGCCATAAAAGTGTAATTTGACTTCGTCACCTCCCGAGGGTGTTGAGGGAATAAGTATTTGTAATACCTCATACCAGTACCGCCAGTGGTAGGGTGGCCAGTGGGAGCAGGAGGGAGCCTGGAACCTGAAATTGTCGGCAGAAAGGATGAGGATGAAACTCCTGGCAGCTGAGATGAGGGGGACCAAAGAGGTCTGGTGACTTGGCAGGGGCTGAGGTTAATACTTGCTGAATGGAGCTGGAAATTGGACGTGGTAACTTACTTCCCCTAGCATCACTCAGGGAAGCACCATTTTTTAAAGGAGGATTTAGATAAAATTGCTTATTAGTAAAGTGAGGATTATCCAGGATTTTAAAGTTTGTTCTTATCTCTAGTGTTGTTCAAGTGTGCAAACTTGAGGGTATTTCAGTCCTTCATCGTGGATCTTCAGCTGTAAAAAGCCACAGACAGTCTTACTGGGCTGAAACCTGTCTGTAGCTCGAGGGCTTTTACAGCTGTGGAAGGTTCGTGATAGAACAGGAAGAAAAAAGACTGCAGAATTTGTAGAGAAGAGAGTAAATCTATAAGCCAGAGCATCTTTCTTATTGTTCTTTGATTCTTTTCTCTCTTCTTTTTGGCACCAAATGGATTATTGCAATTTTAAAGTGGACGAGTGAAATAGGCCTTTTTATAATTTGAACATTTTCTTTTCCCTCGAAGTGTCTTCCACTTAAATGATGAAATCCTGTCACCTTCTCCCCACACCCACTTTTACTGTCATCCGTCACCACATGTGCTTGACATCAAAAAGACCTCGTGGCTGTGTAAACGTTGGAAGTCTTGCTGCTGCTGTTGTTTTGCTTTGCAGTCGCTTGGAGCTCTGCCCCACGCTGCAATAAATTCAAGGGTGAAGTGGATGTGACCTCGTTCCCCTCCTGAGTGATTCCACGTCTGCTTGTGTCATGTGGCAGCGCTTCAAAGGTGCAAGTCTGTCAGGGCAGAGCTTCTACATCCCATCTGTGAGATGCCAGACTTGGACGTGGCTAGAGAAATATCCATCATGGAGACTAGAGTGGGGTTCAGTACATGGTGTAGAAGTCTTTTTTAAATGGATTTAAAGGGCCAATGCGGAATTTGTGGTGTCCCATCGGAGTAGTCAGCTGACGATCCCTTTCTACCTACAAATTTGGCTGCATGACTAATTGATTTTCCAAGCTGGCAACCAAAGCAGAAATATATGTCTGTTTGAATTGACTTGCTGTGAAAGATATTTATTTTTTTTCCCCTAGTGTTCTTTCTCCTCATTTGAAATAAAAAAAAAAAAAAGGAAAAAAAGAAAAAAGCCAAAACCAACAGACTTTTCCCCCCCACCCTGGAAGAAAAGGAGGAGGTACAAAACAAGTTCTGTCAGACAAATCCTCCCATCTGACCTGATACAGGAGAGTTCATTTCAGACGCTTGTGGGAGAAGCGGTGGAATGCTAAACTTAAGGAGCAGAGCTGTGGAAGGATGTTGTGCTTGAACGAACTTTGTCCTCACCTATAAGCAGAGTTCAAAATGTGACAGTTGTGAACTCACCTTCCCTTCTCCTCCTGTAAGACTTGAGCTCAACTGTTTCACGTCCTAGGAGATCATTCTGAATCCTCATCACTGAGGATTTGGGAGGAGGAGCGGGTGCTTCCAGCTCTCGTCAAAGAGGCTCTGGTGTCCGATGTGCCAGCTGCTGGGTGTGTTGGATCTGGGCACATCTCAACGTGTTGAGCACCTCTTCTTGAAGCTGTGCCACTCTGCGCTGAATCCTGAGATAGGAATTTAGCCACGTTTAAGGGGCAATTTTACCATTCGCTCAAATATTTTCTGAAAGTTGTACTAGCGACATACTCGTGCTCGTATCTCCCGTCTGGTGGGAGAGTGCAGGAGTTAACAGCTCCCTCTCAAATGATGTGATGCACCGAGCGATGTTATTTTAGCCTTGGCAGCCAAGCAAGCTAGAAAGTTAGGAAAGGAAAAGAGAAAAACAGGAATGTGTCTTTTTTTTTTTTTTTTAAGGCTGCAGCTCCTACTGCTACAGCTGCTGTCGCAGTGAAAGCTGTTACTGCTACTTGCTGACTGTCTTTTGCCTAGAGGGAAGAACGTGTTGTATGACTGGCCTGTAATGCATCCTCCTCGCAGAAAACCTTTCTGGCTCCCACCCTCTTCACTCACACTTCTGCTTCTTGTTCCCCCCTCTTTCTTTAAGAACGTAGTTGGTGGCAAAACCGTGGCCGCCTTGGCTGTGTTGTTAGCGCCCTTCCAGGGCCGTGTAATTTCTGTCTCCTTCCTATTACGTTATTGAGTAGTCATCTCGCCAGGCGGGAAAGGAATCTCCATTTTTCAAGGTAGAAAAATAGGGTGAATTTCTTTCATACAGCATAACCCAACCGAGTGAATATTACACTGCTACTGTCAGCTGTTCAGATACCTCTGCTCAATACATGACACTTTTAAAATGAGAATTTTTTTAGAAGAGTGATTTGAATTCTGTTTCTCTGCTTCCAAAAGACAGAGTAGGCTTGAATGCTTGCTTTTTTCAAAAAAAACCACCTCAGCATAGACTTAGATTGATTTAAAATGAGTCTACTTCAGATGAGGAAGGTGCACAAGAGAGAGGAGGTTGGTTTTTTTTTTTCACTTTGTGGTTTTTTCGTTTGTGTTTCAGCATTATCATCCTGTTTCTACTTCTAGCTGGGAGTGTGGATTTTGTTGGTGTTTTTTTTAGAACTTTATATTTCATAGTACATGCAAGTATATTTACACTGTGCTAATGTAATATTACTCTGTGGATTAGAAATATTATTTAGGTTGTTATTCAAGAAAATGATAGGTAGTGGGAACAAACGTCCTGTTGTCTCTGCCGACTGAATTAGCAGTACTTCTCTAAAGAATACTACACCAGGAATAAAAAGAGAAGTGCATAAGCTCACCAGGAGATAAAATACAGTCAAAACTGGAGTAGGAAAGGACTAGGCTGCTGATGTCAGAGTGACAAAGCTTACCTTCAACAAAGGTGAGAAATTAAATCATTTTCTGAGTTCATGAACATAACCTAAGTTTATAGAGGCAACTACATAGGGTTTAGGTTGCTGGTTTTTTGTTTTTTTCCTTTATTTTATTACTACTACTCCTACTATTGTTAAATCTTACATTTTACCCTCAACTTTGCTTCCCTTCTCTTGTGGTGTCTATTCATAAAAATAGCACAGCTATCAAATGTCACGTTCTCTTAAGATGACCTCTAGTATTTTTTGGTATTAATGAAGCTAGTATGTAAGCCATGTCTACCTCTTCAGAGTGTGCCTTTCTGTGTCCTGGCAACTATGATCTTGAAATAGGCATATTGTCCCCCTTCCCCCAAATCTAAATTTTTCAACAGCAGTAACAACGTTTTATGGTCATGTGCCTAAATTTGACAGTGTAGGGCTGCAATTCCTCAAAGCTTAAGCTTATACTTAGCTTTAATCATGTACTTAGCACCGTTCCCATACAGCTAAATGTTTTGACATGTGCTTTTGTCCCATTAATACCGATGGGTTTTAAGCATATGCTTCAAAATGCTTTGAATTGCACGAAAGTTCAGCTTTGAGTGAAATAGGTGATTTAGAGCAAAAGCAGTGCATGTTTAAAAGTCTACAAACAAACAGAAAAAACCCATGGGTCCTTCTATGCTTATTACTGTGACGATTGAAATGATTTTCTCTGTCTTTCTACTTTCAATTGTTATTTAGACGGTTTATAAATTGGGAGCGTGTTGTAATTTAGCAGGGGAAGTGCTGACCGTCAGCAGGCACTTGAATTACGAGCAGATGTTACCGTGCTGATCGGAGAGTTTGCCTCCAGTCTTGCTTCTCAGCCCTGGAAATTCGGATCCTCTCTCGAGGCAGAACCAGTCAATGAAATGCAAGTAGTACCAAGTGAAGGTCGCCAATGTGCACAGCAGTGTCCAGCAGCATAACTGCTGAACATTCAAAATAGGAAACAATAAATAAAACATTCCCTCAGTGAGGGTGGTCCCATATCTTCCGTATTCCTGGGAGGTAGCAGTTGCTATGGCAACTCCTCATTTACTTGCCTTCTCCCCCCACCCCCCCATATATTGATAATTATATTAAGCAGCATGTAAAGGGCGGTAGCTGGTGAGGAGCTGTGTTGCTGTCTTGGAGCTGTGGTAAACTCTGTACCCTTCCTGTTGAAAATACATCAATTTGTGTGTTTGGAGATGTGTCCTCTCACCAGTACGGACTGGCTGGTCACGTAGCACGAAGCAATATGAGAATTGTGTGTAGTTGGTTGTGTTCATATAGCTTTTCCAAAGGTTGCCACAGCACCTGCTCGTTTCTCTTCTGTGCTTAGTCTAAGACTAAGAGCATTACTCTTGGAGGTGTTCTCGGAGGTGTACCTTCCATACCTCAGCCAGCCCCTTCGCTCTCTGCTGGGCTGGTGAATCGTACACAGCCTTGCTGGGAATCAGTGCTGGCAGCAGAATGTGAAGTTCAAATAGGAATCCAAGAAAGGTGGAGCTGAGCTGGGAGATTTGTAAGATGAGTGGCTGTTTCTACCTCCGCGTTGCCAGATTTGAAAGGCTGTGCCTCAGCACTGTAGCCCGGTGCCTGCTCCCTTGGGGAACTTTCCATTTGAATATATTAAAGGAAAACAAGGCAAGGCAACCAGCGTGCACCCATCCTGCTCTGGATCAGAAGCCAAGCCCTCTGGTTTATGGATGTTGCATCTGCACAGCAGCATGCCTCAGCACCACCTGTGAATACTGGTCTGTAAGTAGAAGCGTGGTGTCGATCAGAAAAGAGCTTGGCTTTCACTGCAGCTTCTAGGAGAGGCCGTGTCATGGATCTGACATCTTTTTCAATGTTTCATTTATCATTATCTGTTTGTTTGGGATGTTTTAGAAGTATGGCCATACCCTAGATTTTACAGTGCAAGTGAGGTGTAGTGCCCTCCAGCCAGGGCTCTCCATCACATCTTCCATTCAGAAACTGGAGCTGGTCTCACTCCTGGGGTCCAGCTGCAGCCACCGCTGCCTCTGTGCCAGATGAGAGCGGGGTCACACAGGTCTCTGCCCGGTGCTGGAGGCCCACAGAAGGAGAGTCTCTTTTCCATAAGCTGCCATTAGCAATGAGTCCAGCAGGACCCAAATCCTCCCAGTTTTAGGGGTGGACTGGTGGCAGGGGCTTTACCTCTCACTTGAAAGCCATTTGCTCTTGGTAATATTCTATCAGTTGGTTTAAGCCATGCTGTGTAGTTGTTTCTCCCCCATCTACGGGTGCAAGTACCCATCACTGAGGCATGATGGGGTGTAAAATTATTTTATATATTCTCAGCTTCATGGTCAAGTCAGCAACCTTAATTGCTTTGGCCGTATTCCAGTAGTACTGGAATTGAATGATTTTGGCGTTATCACAGCGACTTCCAATTGCATAAAGTCATAATCAAACAAGCAGGATATTCAGTTTAAAGCTCTTTGCCAATCTCTTGAAAGCCATTTTGTCTCTGGGCATCACCTGCCAGGAGTAGCTTCTAGTCCTAAAAGAAAGTACAAGTGGGAGTGTAGGAGGGGGATTTGACCATTTTGCCTGCACAAAGTAACTTGTTCATTGTATGTACCCAAATACCTTTGCAATTTTAAAATTTGTGGTTTCAAACTGAAAACCTATCAAGGGAAGGGGAAAAGAAAAAAAAAAAAAGAAAAGAAGGAGGTGAATTTTCACCTGCTTATCAAAATAAGCAAATTAGTGGAGAACTATTTATAATCTGTTTGGGTTTGGGTTGTTTTTTTTAGTATCAAATTGACTGATGTTTCTGAATGTAAAGCTTCTAGCGCAAAGTTTTAACAGGCAAAGACGGTGCTAATTTCATCAGTGTCAGGTTCTTTTGTTACTTTCACAGCCATGATACGTTACCCTTATGACAGTGTAAACACAGCGCTATTCTCTTTTAATTTTAGTGATAAAAATAAATTGTAAAACATCTGTGATTTGTTACTGCTAAGAAAAACGGCTAGGATGTTTTAGTGAATGGCCTACTTACAGCTCTGTGGCAGAATAATGCTAGACTGAAATAATTTCTTAAACATCGTGTGATTACAAGTAATCTTGGAAGTGTAAATTGGCCTTTTGTAATGTTTATTTCAGCTGAACTACAGAAATGGTACTTTCTTTTACTCTAATCCTGTTACATTAGAGAGACAAACACAAACCCATTTATCGCACCATGCAGTACTAATTTCTTACAACTGCTTGAATTATGCTAAGTGACCCTGTGCAGCCTGAGGAACATCAGCAGAGGTTTTGACCTTGCTTCTTTCTGCAGTCGGCAAAGTTGAAATTAAAATATCAAGAGAAACAATTTCTGTAGCAAAATTGTAAAAGTTAATAGAGTTGAATCTACTTTTGCATTCATGTTCCCGTTAAGTCAGTTCTGCTCACATTATATTTCTGAAGCGCATGAAAAAAATAAAGCCACTCCTTTTTTGATATCTTTGATGTAACGGATAAAAGAAACCAGAAAAGCTTTAAATTGAATTTCTTAAGGGCATATTTAATTTGCCTTTAGTGCACCAGGTATTGTATGTTAATCAAACTGAAAATTATTATTAAAAAATATGTATTAAGAATGAATTGCTTTCTGGTTGTGGCAGTTGTTGTGTGGTATATTTAGAAGGGCTGTATAGTACAGGCCAGGAGAAAAATTCTGAGCTGGTTTCTATCCCAAACAGCTTTCTTTGATTTAGTAGTGGTGTGGTTGAGTTTTGCTTATTTTACCTTGCTTAGCAGAGTTTCTTTTAATTGAAATCAATACACTGCTGCCAGGCAGGCATTTCTCAAAATGGGCATGGGCACGAGGTGTCTGTTTAGGCCATGGAAGTTCTTGCTTCTCTCTGGTCATTATAGAGGGAGTTCAGGTGCCACCGAGTCGGTCATGAGTTAGGCCGGACACCTGCCCGTTGGCCGTACCCACACGTGGAGATCTTCAGTGGTGCAAAGGCAAAGCACTGAGCAGTGCCATCAGCCCGCTGTGGAGCTCACCACTTCAAATGCTTCCAGATGTGGGGTGATCCATTTGTTCTTCTAGTGGTAGTTCTACTGATGAAACACCAGGAATGGCGATTTAAGACTCTTCTCCATCCCATATAGTCTGATGTGTGACCAGATGCAAAAACCATGCAAAGTTGTCAGCCCTCAGTAGTAAAGGAGAATAAATTTTAGATCACAGATAACAGTCTCTCTTTACCTCACACCATTGAGCTGAAATAATACTGGGCTATAACATACCGAGCTGCCACTGATAGTTATAACAGAATAGTCAAAGAAAAACGTGCGAAAAAGACTTAATAATCTGATAATATGTATTTTTAAGGATCTACGCAGAAAAGGAAATAGTACTTGTCACCATCTGGATCAATACTTTCAACAAATCATAATAAATGCTACTTACTGCTACTTAGTAGAGCATAATTAGTATTCAGTAAACCAATATTAAAATGTATGCTATGCTTTAAACTGTTTGACTGTATTAGCATTTAAATACCCTATTGTGTATTTGCTATTTCTTCTCTTCTTATAAAACCATATTCTCTGGAGTTCAAAATGATTAATTTCCTTTAGAATATGTACAATGCAAGGATTTTACAATTCCTTGTATTTAATAATTGCTCAGTAGCCAGGCTTATTATTTTGCATAAGCACTTGGGTACAGATTCGTCCAATATTAGGTCAATCATGCTAATAGTGGAATCTGCAGAGCACTTCCCTTCTCCTCCGGTCCCTGGCTGCGGAGCGACTGGCCGGGGAGGACGAGAAGGGCTTCCACCGTGCAAGTACTGTATGAATTCATTTCACATGTCATCCTTCATTTTCTGCCTACGAGAACAATTGACAGCTGGATCAGGGGCTTGACATGTCTTCGGAGAGTTTTGCCCTCCTTGGCATTTGCAGACAATAGTACGGCTCTGTCTGACAAACAAAATCTCTTTTTTTTTTTTTTTTTTCCCTCAACAAACTTGCTTTCCCTGCTCTCACTCTTGCTTGCAGGCAGCTATTCCCTTCGGTGCACAAGGGGTATCAAACACCACCAACATAATTTTAAGTCAGGCTCCAGGTTTAGCCCCTGGAATGTGATGAAGGGGCTTCCCCTCTACTGTGATACTTAATCAAAGTATTTATGGAAAGTCCTGTATAACTCTTGGAAATTATACTCCCTCTTTGTCTCCTCCCCATATAATCTAACCTTTTTTCCCTCCTGCAGCAGTGAATAAGTTATTAAATACGTGGCAGCTGAGCTGGTAAAGTGATTTACATCCTGCTTGCAGGGCTAGCCTTGAATATGATAAGTGTGCCTGTCTGAAAGATGGAGCTAAAAAGGAAAAAATCTCCAAAAAGAGGCTGTCAGGCAACTTTTCTGTTAGCAGGAGGGTGTTGAGAAAATCTGGTAATAAAAATGAACGTTGAGTTTGGCCTGTTTGAGGGCAGTATGTTGTACCTACAGGCTATTTCAGGAAGCAGCTAACTATGTCTTCTCCGTATCATCTTCCCCGAGATGGAAATGGAGCAGTTGAACCTACCCCAGCCGCTGGGACCTGGCACCTCTTGGGTAGTACTGAGCTATCCTCATGGCAGAGGATACCTTTAGTCATGTCACAGCTCTGTGCAGTGAGAAAGGCCTTTTAAACTCATTTTATAGGAAGGAGACTGAGGCCTCTTAAGGGATCAACATGGAAAGCCTGAAATGTGCTGCTTTTGTCACAGTTCTTAGACCACAGGGACAATTCAGTGCATCTTGCATGACTTGGTTCATCAGTTTCTGGGGAAAGTGAAACTCTGTGGCGATCCTGTTGTAAAATGTTCCTCGTACTCACATCCTTTATCTAAGGATCTAGTTTGGGTGCTTTGCCCCTCAGCAGCATTGGAGATAAAAGTCTGTTTTCCTTTCTCCTCGGAGTCCCTCCTGAGGTGACAACATCAGCCTGCGAAGTTCCTCCTTGAGATGAGCGAGTGCCTTGTTCTTGCGGGGTAAGAGTGGGAAAATGGTCCTAAAAAAAAAGGCAGAAATATCAGCAGAGATAGGCAGGAGTGTTTTGGCGGGAGGGAGAGGGTCAGCCTTGCCCCTTGCTGAACACCTGCTGAAGAGAGGCGAGGGGAGCCGGTGGGGAGCCAGGCAGGCTTTACAGGCCTACGGTCTGAGGTAAAAATGCTGTCATTTTGACAAATCTGGCTGAGGACATAAAGAAGTAATTAACCAAAACAACCTGTTTGCCATGTAGGCTTTGCTCTGCTTAAAGTTTGGAGATGGGAGTGTTTCCTCATCCATGCTGTTTCTACGGGTGGACAAAGAGAGTTGTTTCCCTACTGAAATAAAAGTGTGATTCAGCTTTTTAGCTAAACAAAATTAGTAATTTTTAGGAACAGCTTCCAAGCTCAGCATTTTTTAAAGCACAGTAAAATCCATCTTTTCTTTGATCCAGACATATTAGCAGTTGAAAAGAGAATTAGACATGGGGTTTTAGAAGGAAGGTGTGGGCTTAATAAAGCCACAAATTTATTAAGGTGTCCTATCCAGCAGATTTTAAAAGGATGCTGTGTGAGTTAGGATGCTTCTGCTGTGCAGTGACACAGGTCAGGCTCTCTTCGCATGCTGGGCGATTCATTTGTGCCCTTGAATTCTTCACCTCTTTTGCCGGAGCGAGGAGACACCGCAGGGGGAAATCACCACTCCCCTTCTCAGAGGTTTCTTCTTTGACCTATTATCTGCATAGGCCCCCAGGCATATGTGATTTTGTATTAATGTTCCCCTGAATGATTGAATAATGAACTTAGGAGCTCATCTTTTAAGGTGGTATCATTCCTGTGCAGTTGTCTGGAAAATAGGACTTCTGCCTATCTTGCCCACATGAGAGAGTCAAGGACTGCTCAGCCCTGTGGTGTCCTGAAGATGCTATCAAAGGGAATGTCAGAGAAATCGGGGTCTCAAAACAACCTAATGAACAATATTGAGGATTATACATAAGTGTGGAAATTTTGCTTATGTTTCCCCAAATGGTTTTTCATCCTCACCTGTAATCTGATTAAATCTGCCGTGCTGCAGGATATTCACTTTTCCTGCATGTTTGTGTGGCAGGGATACGAGACTCCCTGCTCAGGTAAGTCTCTGAGTTTGACTTTTTGGACTGAAAGCATAACTAAAACCCACCCATGGCCTTGCAGGAATATTTTGTTTTTCATAAACGCAGGCTTTCTAGCCTTTGTCAGTCTGTGCTGCTCAGAGATGGATAGCCTTGAACAAGGCTGCTGTTTGCTGAGGGTGTACTATTGATAAGTGCTTAAAGAAGCGCTGTGCATCCTTCTTTATCAAGGGGATTGCATCTCCGATAAGGCAGGGAACAATAGAACTTGGATTGATACTTGATTTGAATGAGAGGGATTTCTTAGATCCTTTGGTCTAGCTAGGAGATGAGGAATAAGCCTTAGAGAAGAATTACATATGGTTTCTGAAATACCCAGCAAAACACTGGTCCTTTTCCCTGTAGGCTACTTAGCTGAGAAACTCAGCCCTGTATCTTGTGTAGGTAAAATTGCCGTCAAATCTGTCTGCACTCTTTCGTGCTTTTGGAAAACGTGTCACCGAGGTGAGGATTTACATCAGGCTTTTAAATTCCAGTGGTAGTGGTAAAAACACATTTCACACCACCACGTTAACGGGTGAATTGCAATTAATTTCCTGTCGAAGCACGTATTATGTTCTCATTAATACCACATGACGCACCATAATGAGTATTGTTACGGTGAATTCGGAATTAATTATTAATGTCTTGCTGCTTATTTTAATGCCTCTGCTTGGGTCGTTTGCATCTCTGGCAGCAAACTGCGGTTCTAGTCCTTGCCGCTTCTGCATTTACTTTCACTGTTATTGTAACAAACGTTAGCTGAGGATCTTCCTAAATTTACTCTTACCATTGTCCTTTTGGGAAGAAAAGGTAACCCCCAGCCTGTGGACCTTCATAACCTGCTGAGCGTACCTGTGGGTGCCTCCTTGTGGTGATGGACTTTTTAAAGGTGATGAGACCACAAGGATGCTGCGGTCTTTCCTGGGTTCGCCACCGGCCTGGGGTTTATGTGAACTGTTGGTGTAATGGTGAGGGGTGGAGACCCCTTCTTGATGGTGTGTAGTATTCAGTGCCCTTATTGAACTCTGATCTTTGTAGAACTGGTTTGCTTGTATTTACAAGGAATGGTAAGGGGAGGAGAGCAAAATCGCCAGAAAATGCTAAGAAAGCTAGAAGTTGGAGTGGCTTTGGTGGACTCACCCTGATTTACAGCATCTGGAGATCATACCCAGTATATTATAGACAGTGGGTAAGGATGGAGTCAAGAAATCATTATTACACATCAGAACTACTCAAGATTATTGTGATTCAATTGGAGATGTGTGTGTTTGCTATATGTCAAGTAATGGTGGTTGGTATAAGAAAGGTTTCTTTACCTGTCTTCCGTTCCTTGAAATGTTTTCTTCATTCAAGTTGGATTCCTCCTCTTTTCCACCTGTTTACCCTGATCAGTGAAAAACTAATGAAATATTCTTTATTATAAATGTAATGTTGTTTCTCACTCCTTTTTTTCTGCTGTATATTCTACTCAGGGTCTTTAAGTTAAATACAAAAAAAAAAGTGAGAGAAAGCTTAAAAAATACAATGACTTTCTTCACAATGACCTGGATTGTGAGAGCCTTTAAGGTGAAAAAATATACAGAGCATTCACTCAAGTATACATCGGCTTAGGAAATATTTTAAACACTGTAAAGCTCAGTACCATATAAATAAATATATTTGGGGATCGCATTCACTAAGCAAGCTGATACTTGTACTAATGAGTAAGTATAAATATGAAGTTGAGCTGCTCCAACTGGTGGAGCGGTGAAGTGGTTAAGATTTGTGTTAAGTGTTTAGAAGCAGAGCCGGTTTTCTGAAGCAAGATGAAGTCAGGCTGTATCTGTTTAATAGCAAGCAAGGGACAGCCTTGGAGGTAAGTTTATTTAAGAATATTATGTCCGAATGAGGTTTGGGGAAAACCAAGTCAGGCTCAGCTTTGATGAGCTACCTTTAAAAGTGAGAAGTTTAATGATGAGTGATACAGCATTAATTTTAACTGTTAGAAAAATGTAGCATTTGACTAAGGAAAAGGAATACATGCCTCATGAAACAACAAATAGGATCGTTTTATAAATTAGCCATTGATTTTATGTGACGTACACATGATAAACTTAGGATGTTAACCCTTGTTAACCATGTTGAATAAAAGGCACTCATCTTTCTGAAGAAAGAAAATAAACAACTTGACAGTTGGAAAATGAAAATTAAAATCCATACAGAATTTTTTAATTTTTTTTTTGAATGAACGTACTGTAAAGTAAAAAGTACTTCTGTCATGGCAAGGTTGTGCAATGAATTAACATTTCTGATTTAGAAAAAGGTGGGAATCTTCCTCATTTTGAATTTTTCAAAAGAAAATAACAGCTATCTTGAATCAGCTGAAAAATTCAGCAAGCCCAAAAGCTTGTCTTTGGCAGTGGTTCCTAACACATGCTTAGGGAGTAACAGAAGTTTGATTCTTCCCTGATAAATGGTTTCAGTGAAAGAGCCCGTGCACTTTCTTCAAATATTTTGTATTTATGATGATCTTTTGTAATACTTCACACTGTTGTAAAGTCCCAGTATCTGATTCCATTTATGCCTGACGTTGCAAATTCTGCTAGCTCTTCAGAGGTATTTTGGAGGTAGTAAATAGAAAAAAGTAAAATACGTGTTGGACTACTAAGGATACGTTGGTGAAAAATGCAAAACAAAATACTTGCCCTTGCAATGTGTTATTAAGTAACAAAAATTTAATTTGATGTCTAGTCAGAAATCTGTCTTTCTCTCAAAAATCTCAAATTAACTATAGCTTTTCTACTTCGCTGCTGCAGCAGTCGGGTTTATTGATATAAAATCAGGCTCCTAGATACAGTTAGTCCCCAGATGTTTTTAAACTCAGTGTCTAGACCCTCAAAAGTCCTCGTTACCTTTCTGATCTTTGATATCAACATATAAGACAAGATCAATATATTTTTATTCCGTATACTTCAGCATGACAAGTTCTGCTCTCTCCTGTGGTCACAACTCTCACAAAGCAGTGGTACGTTGTGTCCTGTGCTCATGAATTGTTAAACCGGAGCAGGATCTCTAATTATAGGCAGTAATTAGCATAAGGATTTTTCTAAATCTTTTAAGTATATCTGTATACACGTGAAAAGAAGCACCTAATATTGATCAGCATGCATCAATGGTTTAGAAGAAATACTTCTCAGCCTTCATAGTTCACCACGTTGTCTGATAGGAGTTTAAGATACAACAACTAATTCAGGCTTGAGGTGAAATAATCTTTAAGGGGGGAAAAACTTCAAACCAACAAGCAAACCAGAACAAACTCCCCAACCCAGCCATTTCTAGCCGATTTCTCGCTTTTCTCAATCCGGGGTGAGCTAGAAAAGACTTGTTGACATTTGAATCTCCACCTCCTGATTAGTAGACTCTGCTCCCCAGCCCGTGTGAGAGCCTGAAAAGACGTCTGTGGCCAGGCCAAATTGCTGAGAATGGCTTGTTCTGGTGAGGAGCCAGCGTGCTGGGCTCCAGGGGAGGGCTGAGGATTGCTGCAGACCGACAGAGCTCTCAACCTTCCTGCTTGGACTTGCAGGAGGTGATGCTACTACAGATACTAATCCCTGGCTTTAAGATTACTGCTTGTAATAGGAAAGCCAGTTCCATGTTCTCAACAGATGGCAAATGTTTTCATCTACTTTTTTTTTTTTTTTTTTNCCATTTTTTTTTTTTTTTTTTTTTTTGCTAAGTAGGTTTTATCCTTAATGGTTTTTTTTGTATTATTTCTACCAAATTTTTCTTGGATGCAAATACTGTGGTTTTGCTTCGTTGTGGTTCTTACTCGGCTATAAAATTCATCTTAAATAATGTGGGTTATGCTTGTTTTAATTTTCCACTATCATTTTAACACTGGCAGCTTAAAGTATATTTATGATGCAATCCAGTGTTGGAAAATGAGCTGTAATATACATTATGCTCAGTTTCCTACAATGTAAAAATATCTTTGCAGTTATATTCTAAGCAATAACTGTCCTTAGGGGCTAAAAAAGCACATACAGTTTACTTTGTTTCTTAAAGTTAATCATCACAACTCAAATGTAAACTTAAAAAAGCATTAAATGCCGAGATAAAAATATAAGGAGTATTTCATGGTTTGAAACCGTGAAAGATAATACAAAACATTTTATTGCAAATGGAACTTTGTATTTCCCTTTGCAGTAGCGTGCTCTAATAACTGAGGATCAAGCAGATTCTTGTGTTGGCCACGTACAAAGCTACAGTGGCGGAACACCAGATGAGACGCAGCGAATTGCACCTTTCTGGCTGAGTAGCCAACCAAGGAAACTGCTGAATTCTTAATTTTCATCCGAGTGACTTGTTACTTTTCCTGCTGTTTGCCCGATGTCTTGCCTCCGATCGATTGAGAACGTAAATGTCACTGTTGTGGGGTTTCTATTTATTTATTTTAAGTATATTTCGGAAGTAGAGAGAAAACAGCAGAAAGAAACAGAGATTTCACTTACCTTCTTGTTTTCAAGCCATGTGTGAATTTGCAGGGCTGTTGGTAGAAATCAGCCGACCAAGCGCCCGTGCAGCGCTTAGTGTTGGGCAGCCTCCTCTGACTTGTTTCCCGCATGATTCATGACTCTTTTCCTTGGTATAAATAATTTGAATTCTGCCTCTTGCTGTGAGAGTTTGAGTAATGTGTCTTCAGAATGGGCTTAATCCTTAAGTGGAGAAATACCAACGTTCAAATTAAAAAAACAAACCCACAACGTTTTGGTCAAGACCAGCGAGTTGTGTGTCACAAAATACTTCATCCTTGGAAAGTTCTGCATAGATCAAGTGTAAGAAGGGTAAAATAGGATGCACAGGTGAGCTGAAATATACTTAAAATAATATATGAGAAAAGGAAGGGAATCATCTTTCTCATTAAATGAGCCCAGCAAGTATCATAGCGTTGTTAGTGTGGTAGAAGGGACCTGTCCCGTTTTTAAGTATATTCATGTGATGTGAAATGTCTGAGAGTAAAAGCAATTTATGTGTAACTTAAGGAATAATTGATATTGATTTGGAATGAAGAATGCAATAATCTTGTTCTCAAAAGATTGATACAACTCGCAATGGTATGAAAACTTGGTTCTGTTACACCTTCCCTGCAGCAAGAGACCAGAAAGATTGGTTTGACGTTGAAAGCAATATTTGGATGAAAAAAAAATAGCTGAAAATCTGTATAGCATATCTTTTCTCTAGCTGCTTTTGCTTTCTCCTCTCAGATGAGCCAGCAGGAATGTTCCCAAGAGGGACTTAGAACCCTGGTAAGGGAACAATGCCTGACACTTAGATAGCAGTTTACACCTTTGCGACACTGTACAAATGAATGAATTCATTCTCAAAACGCCTTTGAAAGAAGAACTCTTGGAATATTGCGTATGAAAGGGATTAATGAGCAGTCATATTTGTAACTTCCTTTTCATTTTCCAGGAATATTTGTTCAGACAAGTTCCTTTTTACGAGGTGGTTCATGAATAAGAAAAACATTTGTAAATACTCGAGCAAAATACAGTGCATGCGCAAGCATTTGCATCAGTAGAATTTTATCGCTTTGAAATCTCTTTTGGAGATTAGGGAACAAAAGCAAATTCTACTTCAAAAGATTACATAACGCATAGTACAAGGTATAAACAATATATACTCCAAGTAGTAATTCTGGAAAGCAGTATGTATCGGCAGCTTTGGCTGGTATTTGGTCGTGCATGGACATACACTTACTTTTCTGTTTGCTGTAGCCTGTGCTTCAGAATCTAGATTATTATTAACTGCACTAACAAACCCACCTCCAACTCACAACTAGGTTGTGTTTTTGCTTGAAAAACTTCCCTTCAGAGTCTGAGAGAGAAAGGTATAATGATTCATTTTTCACTTCTGCAGCCAACTAGAGGTGAAAGTTCTGGGGAAAGTGTGTTGTGCATCGTGCTGGTCTGTGGGTTCTCGTTCAGGAGCCTGATGATGGAACTGAACTGAGTGCTGCTCGCCGTGTCTGTGCTGAGTAAGACACGGCACAAAAATCATATGGAAAGCTACAGAATCTGGGAAGAGTAGTTTTTTGTCCATCCAGTTTGCAGTTAGCGGTGCTGTAGGCCTGTTGTTTCCCATGCAGTGCTTACGTACGTGTTTATTTTGGGGAAGACTTGCCCAACAATTTGGCAGCTTTACTGCATGCCAGTCCTCTGGTCAGAGCTGAGTTTTTGGTTATTTGTTGTTGCTGCTGAGGTAGTGCGAGTTTCTGGGCAGTTTTGGGGATAAAACATGACATTAGCTATTGCCACGTGACGTGACAGCTGGTCTGGGTCACCTCTGCCAGTGGTGGGTGGAATCAGAACTGGTGTGCAGGAGGCATTGCCCATGTGTTGAGGAGGATGAGGGTTATTTAATATCTGATGCAAAAAGAAGTGAAAGCCCCAAGTCAATATGGAAGGTTTCCAATATCGCCAAGATTGGAAGGAAGGAGGAATTTGTACAGACAAAGCCTAAATTGAGAATGTGCTTGGAAATTGTGCTTATTCTCAAGCCTTCGAACCACATATGCGCTTCCCCTGCTGTGGCAACATGTTGTATGTTCAAGTTCACTGGTATTTTTCCAAAGAAATCGTGGTGGCTGGTTGCTGTAGATTGCACTGTACAATTGCTTGAAGCCACGGTACCAAATCCTTGAAAACATTTGGAGTTCAAAATGTGGTTAGAGATGTTTGTTTGCAGTGGACAAGAATTTTACACCGAGGTTGATAGACATCAAGGGAAGCTGTTTCACAGCAGCTTCTCTGTTTTGCTAGTTCAGGACTGAGAAGCAGTGAGTCTTACCATGGACACAGAATCCAAACTGACTGCTACTGTGATAATACTGTAAGTTATAGTATTAATGTATAGTTTGAGTATGATTTATAACTTCCTTTTTTTCTACTTTTCTGAACATGCCCTAATATTTTTCCTTAGTGCAGATGATGAAGGTTATCCATGCTTAGGTGATTCAGAGGACCAGGTTCAGAACCTGAGCCTCAAAGATCTATTAGTCACAAACAGTTCTGCGAAGAGAGGAGCTATGTTGCCGTCGTGGTTAATTCCACACAGCTTTCAAACTGTGACCGTAAAAAGTTCTCAAGGCAGGATAGATGTGGTTTTTGTTTTTTTTTTAAATGTGCTTCTCTGACATGGGGATAATTTCTTGATTTTCCTCTTTTAGAAGTCTGGATCTTTCATTTTTCATTGCATTATATTCCTGAAGAGTTTTGTCTTTTAAATTCAAATGATGTATTGGCTTGGAAATAAATGCATGAATGTCAGAATAAATCAATGGAAGAATATCAAAGAATAATAGGAATGAATGAGGCAAATATCACTGTAAATGGGAAACAATGAAACCCTGATCTTTCCGATTCGACATTCATAAATTCTCAGTGCGGCTGTATGTACATTGAGTTAACCATGCCTGTAAGTGTTTGCAGGCTTGAGATCTGACTTAATGCTGTGTCAGAGAAGTGCATAATTAAATGCATATACAAATTAAAGCACATATGAGAAAATAGATTAAAATGGAATCAAGCAAACAAGACTTAAAAGCGTCCCCAAACTAATACTATCCTGTAATTCTTAATTGAAAACACTTAGGAACCTATCTGTGTATCTGTAGTGCTGTATCTAAGCAACATGTAGCCGTTCTTTGTAGGATATTGTAATTGGAGGAAATAAGAGTCTCTTCTTCAAAAGTGTAAAATGGCTTTATACATTTTCCTTGATTTTTCAACTCCCTGAAACAAGGTGACTACAAACAGGTGTTTGCTATTATAGTGCAGATGGTTTTGAAGACACTAAGACAGGGGTCAAAAGACTGTGGTTCTTGCTCTGATAGTGACTTTCCAGGTTACCTTAAGCAACTTACTTCCATCTTTTTTTTTTTCCCCCCCTCTTCTTTTCTTCTGCTCTGTATAGACACAGGTTTGGAGGGCACGGCTTCCTGTGGTTTGTGTATGTACTGTACACTTGGCTCTTATCCTTAGAATAGTTCTTGCTGTACTGTAGTAGTAGGAGAAATAATGTTCAAAATGATTGTTGTAGTAGAGCAAAGCCCAGCTTTGTTCCTTATTCACCTTTACCAGCAAAAAGTGGGTTTGGTCTTGGATCTTACAGCGTAACATTATCATTCTCTCCCTCCTATGGCAGCAAACCCCTACTGAAACTGGGAAAACTTCAAGTTGAAAACAGTACAGACACATTGCTTAGAAAGACTTGATCCTCATGCTTTAGTAAAAATGAGCACCATTCAGAGAGTCCAGGCCTGTAAAAATGAGGCTTGTTTCTGATTTATGTGCATGAAAATTCCATGATAGTCAGGTCAGTGCAAATACTCACCTTCAAACCACATCAGGAGGAAAAAAATAGATAGCACCACACATAACAGTAGCCACAATACCCTGGTCCTGAAATCCCAACTTGTGCTCTGCAAGCCCGCCAACTTTTTGACATTTTTAATCTTACCCTCTCTTTTTTTTTTTTTTTTTTTTTCT
>VWZK01018990.1:97548-219948 GCA_013396935.1 Baryphthengus martii
TTTTTTTGTCCCTCTTCTTGTTGGAACAATAATAAACCTATGAAAAGAGATGGCTGTCGTCGTGCTGATCTGAGCTTTGAAAAATGTGAGTTGACTTAAACGTGTAGTGGTGACTCTGCTCGTGCAGTGCTCGGATGGTCTCATTTTTAGTCACTCTCTTTCACCACCTCTACGTGCCTTCCATTTCCTTCCAAGTCTACACTGAGTGACCCAAAGCCAGAAGTGCTATTGTAGCACCAGACTGTGAAATCGCAGGGATATAAGTTATATATCAGGCAAGCTCTAGCTGTACTAGAGAGGCCTGAGCATGTACATTAATGTTACCTAGCGAGTCACCTGTCTACAGCGGTCAGCAGACTGCCCTCCCAGGGGGGACCAGTAATGGACAGCCCTTGGATGAGTTTGTTTGGCAGCCCGCTGACCCCAGGCTCCGCTACTAATCTCTGATCAGTAACCATCTGCTCAGTGCAACCCAAACGACGAAGCACTTTTCTAACTGTCAGGGATGACCTGAAGGAACTCATGGGGGAAATAAAACTATCAGCCACTGATTGGAATACTGATAGCCATCATTTAGTGTGGTGCTGCAGGAAACCAAATTATACCTGTGCGCTCCCTGCCTCACTGCTCAGCAATATTGTCAATTTGAAGTTAAATCTTCTTGATCAATCCGGGCTCAATTTTGCTACCTTTTGTTGTATTGAATTATGCTTCCTAATGGGAATAGTCTCCTGTAATCCAGTGGTATGCATCACTCGATAAGAAAGTGCAGTTACAGAACGTGGTGGTTTAAAAACAGTTTTCCTTGTTTTCTTGCATTCCTTGGACTAGGCTGTGATCTGAGTTTTTATGCCGGTCTGGAGTTACTACTTCAGAGTGAAAGATACTGAGATAGGTTCACTGTGGTGCAAACATGCAAAGATATTGGGTTGCTGGAAAACATTGTATATGGAGGAGAAATTTGCTTTTGACTTGTCCGACTCTTTAATTGGCCGTGGAGGCAAAGCACAGAGGCTCTTACAGTTACTCGTATCTGAGCAGAAAACAGACTTTTTGGCTGTGGCATGCGTAAACCTGTGGAAGCCAAACAGCTAAAATCTGAATCCTTTGTCAGTCAGCATCAGCTAGTGTGCGCAGTTTCCTAAACATCTGTTCAGTTGTTCCCGTATTAAACTTGCAGCACCACAAATGTCTGCACGTTAAACTGGAGAGAGATCTGTATTTGAGATGCCCTGATTGAGTTTTAAATGTTATTTCGTTACCCAGGGCACAGGACAAAGCGAAACGTAAAGCTGTTGGTGGAACCTCAGAGCTAAATACTGTAATCCTCTCTTGGTGTTTGCTCTGGTAAAACTCTGGCTCCTGCTGGGGTTTCGAGTTTAGCAAGGCAGTATTTGGTCTTGCGTGGGAAGGCTCGATGACAATCTATTGACACCCATAATGCGGTGTCATGGTGACACTCTAGCCAACACAGAAATGATGATGCAGTAACACGTCGTGGTTTTCTGTAGCTGGGAGACTGGTCTTCCTGACCCTCTCTCTGCTACCCTGTGTGGGTTGGTCTGATGCTGCTCTGCATTGTCTGCAAAAGTCAGGTAGAACATGACAGGTTAATGGGGTATTTAAAAGGCTCTAAAAAAAAAAATGAAGCAAGGTGCTAAAGATTTTCATGCAGGAGCTGCTTCTGCTCCGTGTGCCATATCCGGGAGTTTTCCTTCCCAGAGGGCAAAGGTTGTGCAGGAATGGACTTCAGTATTGGTGATGCGAAAGATTCAAATATTGATGTGTGTTCCTAGGCTGAATGTGCTGTGAGTAGCGGGCAAGTGCTCTGTAGTCTTTTGTAAATCAAAACGCTCTGTTCCTTACAGGCAAATCCTGGATAGGAGTGCGTTTCTGACCACGTTCAGTTTTTGGAAAATGCAAGTGGATTTGTCACGCTATAAAGGTCACGGGAAGGAATTAGAGCACTAGAAGGAAGGTTTCAATTATATATAGATAAAGGAATTTCTTTTCTGTCATCTAGTTCTAGGCATGGATTTCTGAAATGAAGTTGGCTCATGGATTTATTGGGATTGCCTTGTAACCATGCCATTTACTGTGTCGCCTTGTTTTCCTTCTTTGTTGATGCAGTGATTACTGATAGCATGTGAAACAGTTTCTCTGTCCTGCTAAAAAGTCTCCTTGCAACTTGTGCAATCACTTGTACCTTGACGTTTATTCCAAGATGCACTTAATAGCTATTTATATATACATGGGTCCTCTTTACTCTGAATACTCCTATAAATACTAAAAAGGGTGTGAACACCTCATTTCAGATAAACACTCTCCGGAGAAAAGCTGAAAAGATGGACTGTTCTAGATGTTTGATGACCACTAAAAATTTACTGTAAACTGCCTGGAAAATGAGGGGATGTGTGGGAAGAGGGAGGTGAATCTGACAGAATCGAAGTGATGAGGAGAGATGCAGTGAGCAGAAATGAGGAGTCTCTGTGAGGGAGTTCAGGCCCTGAGCTGAAGACTAAAAGAGTATGTGGTGGCATGAGCAACAGCTGCACTGGAGCTGGCAAAGGCTTTTATGCAAGATCCTTCGTATTTTTATTTTTTTTTTTTCAATTCTAATGCTGTCTGGTGGCCCCAATCCATGAGTCAGCTCCTGGGTGGGATTGACCAAGCAGCTGCCTTAGCAAGTCTCAGACAGCCTGAGACGAGACTGTGCTCAGATTTGGCCTGGGCTTGTGGCCAGGGGTGCTTGGATGCTGGTCAGCAGTGCTTCAGAGGGGCAGATGGAGCGCAACTCTCATGCCTTTGTGTTTCCATCGCCTCTTGTAGCACACAGTCAGAGCATGGTGTACCTGGCTCCGGTTTCCTGTGTGTGGAGAGGCAGACAGTCCGCACATTTCTCCTTGGAGCTTCGCCTGGAGGCATGACCTGGCTCTGTTCCCAGCTCCAAGGGGCTGGGAGTGACAGGCTTCCTCTGTTGCGCATCAGCCAAGGGCTCAGAGGAGAGCGACGCCAAGTCAGCGCACTGGCCGCTGGAGTTGGAAGATGCTGACCCATATATTGTGTTGTAGCGGGGCCTTCCTTCCCTGCCCTCCTCCGAGGGCACCGCGCCTGGCTCGAGTGCCACGATGCTGGGACTTGACGCTGGGCACCGAGTCTCTGCAGCCACAAACTGAGCAGCTGGAACTTAATCACTCCAGCTCTCCTTAATTAAGCCTCTGAATGTCCCGTTCTGCTCGCCAAGTTAGCGTTAGCCCAGGCCTACAGATGGTGAAACTGAGACACAAGGAGGTTAAGTAACTTGCCCAAGGCTGTGCAGTGAATGGTGACGGATCTCAGATTAGGGCTTGTGAGGTCTTGGCTCGCTGTGGCTCCCGCACGCTGCTGGACCGTGCCGCCCGGCCGACCAGTTTGGTCGTGCATGCTCCTTACATCAGAACCCTCCCAGCCAGAAAATCTCGTCTCCCTTCTCTAGGGGAAAATCCGTCATCCTCTCAGCACAACCAAATCGTTGAATGTTTGGGTTTTAGTTGTGGGTTTTATTTCATATACTGATGTAGTTTTATTTGTAACTTCAGCTTCTCAGATGATTCCTCCAATCCTCCCAGGATCACCAAGCTGATCGTAAGGGATATTTTATCATTTATGTCCTACCTGGAAAAGTCTGTAGATATGGAATAGCTTTCATTGTTCACATGCTATTTGAAAGCCTTCTCTGCATCAGGCCATTAATGCAAAATCACAGGCTAGCTGGGGAGCAGCTCTTTTTATCCACCTTATGGTCAGTAAACAGGTGCTTTGCAAATGGTGGGTGGTGCATCAATATCATCAGAGGAGATGCTGATACAAATACTGGTGTTAGACAAGAAGCTGTTATTTTTTCAGAGATACTTTGTGCTGAAAAGGTCACCTCTTCCTGTTACAGGCAGTTATGTTTTTCATCAGCTAAATTCCTGAGTCACTCCGGAGATGTGTTCCTTTGCCATTCCAGGGGAAGCTCCACTCCATCAGCTGGTGCATGATACTTTTCCCAGGCCCTCTTACCACATCTCTCCATAGCACAGTGAGAGCCCAGAGTGCAGCAGACTCCTTCCATCCTCTGCTTTGCATAGACACCCCAATGAGTCCCCACAGCCAGCATCCACACCCTGTTCCACTGCATAGTTGATGTGGATAACTAGGGGAGCAGGACTTGCACCAGCTGCAGTGTGCAAAGGAAAGGCGAGGTTCCGCCTCCACAGCCCTGGTCCAGAAGTGTTTTCTGCCACATCTCAGCTAGAGAGGGGCTGTAACTCTCAGCTAGATTAGATGCTGCCCCGCTATTGTGTCCAGCGCCTCGGGCAGCGCTGCCTGAGGACGATGAGATGCACACCTCAGTCACTGGAGTGAGAGAGGCACCATTTGGCCCTCAGATTTCAAGCTGTGAAGCAACTCGTTCATGGGATAAACTCCTAAGGATTAAAATGGCTTGAAAAAAAAAATAAAAAAAAAATTGGTTATGTGGTTGTAATGCCATGGATGGATAACAAAGAGCAGCCTGCAGCTCCTGGCTACCAAGCCGTCACTGCAAACCCTGCTTCATATTGTTTAAATGTTTCTTTCTTTCATTCGGCATGTTGTGCATCTCCACCCTTCCAGCTTCCTGCCACTCTGACAATACGAAATGTCAAAAGAGAAGGATTATTCCTGCAGTATCTCTAGCCCAACTGGAAGCAGTGAGTGCCAGAAATGTTAGGCAAACGCCTGCTCTGACTAGGCTGCCAGCTTCGTTTTGCCGGCCCAGAAGGTTCAGGTAGGTTGAGTAAGCTTTGGATAAGAAGCGGGGCCGCTGGGCGCTTATCGGAACTCAACAGCCAAACTGTTTTGAGATCTGCCCGTTGCTTCTTGAGACCAGATGTAAACCCATATTGTGCTCGCAGGGATGGAGGGAGAGCTGGTGCGCTTGTTTATGCAGACTTAACAGTGGTGAGGATATTAATTGTCATTATTTAGCAATATTCTACTATTAGAACACAACCTTAAAAGAAGTCTTTCTCATTACTTATTTTCATCTACTTCGTTCTCTTTTCACTTGATCAGGGCTGAGGAAATAATTCAGATAATTTCCTTTGCCAAATTCTTTGCTGAAGATTTGACCGCAAAATCCTTAGAGTGGTTCCATATTTGAAATCATTTGTAAAAGCCTTTGATGCATCGTTCTGGGGTTTTGCTTTCTTTTTGGATTGCGGCTATTGTCAGATTTTGTGGTACTGGATTTCTGTATTATCCTGTGCTTCAGTTTCTTTTTCTGTATTTGACAGTTACACAGTTACCCAACACAGTATAAACTGAAATTTAAAATTGAATACACAGTTGGAAATTATTTACAAGCTCAAAAATCTGTTGCTGTCTTATTCCTCAACGTTAGCTACAAAACTTGAATGCCTGAATGGTTGCAGGAAGTGGTAACAAAAGCTTTGTAAATATTGTTGAGCTGAATCCAAATCTTGGCTTTCAAATTGAAGACCCCCTTTTCCCTCCACTCTGTATCTCACTCTAATTCCTATTGCAGTCCAGATTTACAGAGACCTTGGGTTTGTCTGTAAATCTGATTGCATTTACCCTGCTGTAGTTTTGTCGTTCACGATCCGTAAATACATTCTTACGCCAAAAATATAGGGATACCCAATGCTTTGATGACAGGGAGCCCGACAGCAGTTCAGAGCACAGAGTGGGAGGGAGAAGGTGAGAGATGGGGCTTATTCTGCCCCTCAGCAGCCAGAAGTGCAGCTCCCTTCCCTGCTTTCAATCCACGACGGCTGCTCCGCCGTGTAATTGCCACGTGCGAGAACACAGCCGTGTCGAGGGAGGGAACTAGAAATGTGTTCCATCCCCAAAATAAATACATAAACAAATCCAAACGCCTGTCTTAGAGGCTTGAGATGGAAGGAAATACATTATGGAAGAGAATGAAATTCAAACCTCAGATAGGCTTCAGGCCTTTCAGGACAAAGAATCGCTTTGTTCTGGGTGGGACTTCAGGGATGCAGAGGTCACCGTTTGTCGTCATCAACACTTGGATTGAAGTTTAGAGTCTGAAAATGCTTTTAGAAGGAAAGTGGTACCGTTGCTGGTTTGGCAGAGCAATAAAAGGAATACTCCGATGTACCAATTAAAAGGTGTGAATGGCATTTTTATGGCTTTGTTCTGCAGACTTTCAGCAACAAATGCGTCCTGCGTTGTAAGCCTGCTTTGGTCTGAAATGATTCACTCTGATTTATATTCTTTAATTAAAGGCTTTTAACATTTAATTATATTGGGAAAACAGCATTGGTGCTTAGGTCAGTTTATGGCACAGGAAATAATCTTATTTTTATTTTCTAGGCTGTGATGGCAAAACAGAACTTGAGAGTCTCCCCGAGTGGGCAAACCTCCCAAAACATTAGGTGTGCAGAATTGCGCATGCACTTGCACAGCTTGCGTAGCAACCCAATTATTGCACTTACCTGCTTTGCATACATAATCACATTAATTACTTGGGCAAGCTAGCTATGCATTATGCATATTTTTACGATCACTGGTTGTACTGTAGGCTTGTAAATATAACGGAGCTTTTTCTAGCTGTAGTATATAATGTAATGAGAAAATTATCTGTGGAGTGGTAAAGTAGTAGCTTCTATATTGCCAGGAAGGATTTCCAGCATGCAGCAATTCTAGCTGTGAACATATCTGATTAAATTACATGAGTTTAGAATGAAAGTTGAATCAGTAAAAAAGTGTTTTCATCTTCTTACTGAAGGCCAGAATTTTCAAGCTGGGTGTTCAGCGTTCTGTCCCAATTTCCTTCTCTTCATCATAATCTCCCCCAATAATATTAATGACTGAATAAAATTGTTATATGCTTAACAATTTTAAAACAAAACAAAAAAATCAACCAACCAATAACCTTCAAGTGGTACAGTACATGATTCTAGGATATTTAGCTTCTAGGAGAGGGATGTATTCTGTAAGTCCACTTAGCTTTTTATCTTAAAATCTTGGATACAAGCCTACCCTTCCAAAACTCTCAACACAAAACTATCTCACAGGGTGTCTCTATTTGCCTGCCAAGAACTGTTGAAGCAGAAAGGGGGAAAGATGAGGACTGCAAAAAAATCCGCACTTCTTCTATCACGCAGAGATACCAGGGTGGCTAGATCTTCTCTTCCTGGCACTGTTGAGTTTCTTACCTTTGGTGCTCTTGTTCCCTGCTGGTCTCCAGTTCTTGTCTTGATTAAGTATGCAATTTGAATATTGGTGCAAGACTTTTTCATTCATTAGATGATGTCACGATTTCCAGGCAGTGCATATGTTGCATTGCTAGGTAGCACTTAGCAGTGTTTGGCTCCCCATCTGTTACCTCAATTTGGCACGTTGTGCCTGCACTTTAAACTCTCAAATGTTATGACACCGCTTCCTACGTTTCTGGGTGCCAGGTGGATTGGAGCCATTCCTTGAAGGATGTGGATGTGCAGTGTAAAGAAGTAAATAAGTTGGAATGGGCATTTGTCCTTGTAGTGAAGGGCTCAGGGTGTCATTGGTCAATACCCAGCACAACTCAAGCCGGCTACTTCCCAGCTTAATGCTCCAGCTTCACATTAATTATTTACTGAAAAGATGACAGCTATTTGCTCATTGTTGACTATGATTGTGTTTATTTCTATCCACTGCACGTGTGTCTTATAGCAGAGGTACTTTCCCATTACTATATCTTAGCACATGGCAGAAGTGCGCGGTCGGCTTAACCGGGTAAACTTCCCACAATGTTTCTGTTTCTTTGATAATCCGCCTGCAGCCAATTTATTGTATGTGTCTGTTCCCCTTGTAAAGGTAGTGAGAGCGCCATCTCTCCTCGTCTTTGCGTCCTTTCTCTCAGCTGATTACTTACCTGGTAAAGTTTTGAAACAGTTCTCTCTGTCTCTCAAGCCATGTTTGCCATCATCCTTTCTTTATGGCTTCTGAGCTTGTTAAAATTTACAAGCCATCTTTCTCCTTTTTTCTTCACCTTTTTATTCCCAGCTTTGCCTGGTGGGCTGGGCCAGATGATCTCCTGAGGTCCCTTCCAAACCAAATTATCTGATTGTGGTCTTGAGCTCATGGTCCCCCTGTCTCTCTTCTCACTGTGAGCACCTAGGTGGGTACCTTAGCGACTCGAAACCGTAATTGCTGGAGTAGTGAAGTCCAAAGCAAGCATTTCCATCATTTTACACAAAAATGATGAAATCGCCCCAAAGTAACTTCGCTAACAGTGACCTAAATACTCAGTTCTGTCTGTATTTCTCCTAAAATTCATCAGATTTTAACTCCCCATTGTGTTGGTATACTTGAGAATTGGGTTAAAAGAGCTTGAAACTGGAGGAAATAAAAAAAACTGGTTTGTAAACAGTGCAAGTATTTCAGTACTGACCCATTTCCAACACATTATTTTTAGTGTATGACATTTTGTATCACATTGCATTGAGATTTGATGTGACAGTATTAATAATCTTAAAACAAGAAGAATTTTAAAAGCCATTTTTTTTCGGACAACTGCTGCTTAAAATCCTATAGTCTGAAAGAACCAAAAGTAGGGACGGGGAGAGCAGCACCCTGAGGGACTGGCGTTTCCCATATGATACCTATAAAAAGATATCATGTAACAGGATGGTACATCAAACCTCTCAAAAGCATTTTATAATTTAGCAGTCACCGCCTGAGGAACCCAAGGGATTTAAGCACAAAGAGCAGCAGAATAAAACAGAATCCCATTAATGGAAAGGGCAACGGGGCTGGGGAAAAAAAAGAGCATTGTTTTTGCTAAGCTGTTAGGTTTGCCTTAGTCTCACACGAGTCTCCTGGGGACAAGGTGGTGACTCTGATCTGAAGGGCCTGGCAATTATAAAACCAGGCCTATCTGCACCAAGAAGGGGAGAAGCAGCAAGAAAGAACAGGACATCTGCTGTTGGGCAGCAGGGTGTAATGGTTCCTGTCACCGCCTGCGACTGCAGCGCCAGGTCCTGCTCCAAAGATGGGAGGTCTATACTCAGAAATTCATCTCTCATCTTTGCTTTACTGCTGTGTAGGAATCTCTTAAAAAGCAAGTTCTGATGATGATTTTTTTTTTTTTCCCCCCCCAGAAATTTTCTGAATTTCCTTACTTTTAAATATCTTTGAATGAGCTGCTGAACAGAGCTTACTGATGGTGACAGCAGGGTTGAGTGTTTATGGGTAAGAATCAGGGAGAAGACCAACAAAGCAGATACCGTGGTGGGAGTCTGTTATAGACCACACAACTAGAATGAAGAGGCAGACAAAATATATTATATGCAGCTGGGAGAAGTCTCATAATTGCTAGCCTTTGTTCTTGTGGCAGAATTCAACTTACCAGCTGTCTGCTGGCAATACAATACAGCAGAGAGGAAAGAATCCAGGAGGTTCCTGGAGTGTGGGGAAGAGACCTTCCTGAGACAGCTGGTGAGTGAGCCAACCAGGGAAGGCTCCCAGCTAGACCTGTTCTTTGCAAACAGAGAACAAATTGTGGGTGACTTGATAGTTGGAGGCAGACTTGGGCACAGCGATCACGAAGTTAGTGGTAGTTCTCAGTTCTTGGGGAAGCAAGGAGGTGGGTCAGCAGAACTGCTGCCTTGCACTTCCAGAGGGCAGGCTTTGACCTTCTTTAGGAGTCCGGTTGTGACAGTTTCTTGGGGACTCTTTTCCTAAATTCTGTTTGAAAGCTTTCCACAATCAGTTGTTTAAGTCAGACAAATGTGTTAAGCACAGTCATCTAAAGCTAATTCCTGCTGCTTCAGAGAGGAACTTTTCCACTTATTCTTGACTGCTTGCTTGTTTTCTTTAACCTGACCAGACGTGTTTCTTGCTATATGTGGAGGAGAGGGTTCAGACAAGGATGTACAAAGGGTTTTGAAGCTGCCTAAAAATGTGAACAACTTGAAACAGGACTTACTTATCCCTTAATTCATTCCTTTTGAGGAAAACAGTGCTACTATATGAATGACATAACCGCAGTCTGAAAAATATATTAGGGGATAATACATTGTGGGGATACCTGGCTGAGTGTATAAGGGACAAAAATTTGAAATTCAGCATCCATTGTAAATACTTTATTTTTTTTTTCCCTGAAAATACAGAGCTAATAAATACAAGCCTTTATGAGGTATTTTTTTAACGGCATTCTTTTCTGTGTAACTGGTTTTAACTTCTCTATGACGTGCAGTTTTCAGTACAGCTTTTGTCTAGAGGCAGTAGGGATAGAAATGCAGTTCAGTTTCTGTCTCGTGTACGTTCTGTAGATTTAAAAACCACCGAGCCAAGTTTAACCCTACTGCAAATCCCTAAAAGTGAAGTTGCGCCATGTGAGAAGAGTGAGTTTTGCCTTGTGACTTAGGGAGATAAATCGATGCCGTTTTCTCAGCCCGGAGAGAACGGGATGCAAGTCTAGGCCAGGCTCGTGCTGTAGCAAGACATCATACAAAGCCGTAGTTGTTGCATCCCAGAAGAAGTACTTGGGACAAGCTCTGCAATAGCAGGAAGTTTAGATCCCCTCTTGTGTCCTGGATAAAGTGCTACTCGTGTTTCTGGGACTGCCTCTTCTTCCTCTGCCACCTCCCTATCCCCGTCTTTACGAAACTTCATCAAACTTGTCTCTTCAGGAAGCACCTTGGTAGCAACAGATTCCCAATCCAAGTGTGCTTCATCTATGTTTCTAAGGATGTGCCTGACCTGCTTTTAAATGTATTGCAACCCATGCCTTATTCCAAGAGAGATTTTTTCTTTCTTGTGGATTGCTTTTCTGTGGCACGTAGGCAAATAAATTGTCAAATGCCCAGAAAAGTGCTGTGAGTGCAAGCAGGTAATTAGTTTTAGATAGAGCATTCATTAAAGTAAGTCAGTGAGTTCCTTAAGAACCGTGGGCCTGATCCTCAGGCTCCTGAGCTGCTGTAGCATCCTGCCATATCTACCCTGCATCTGGGAGGGGAACCGTCTGTGAAAATGGTGTGTGACCTTTCCTGAAGGTTGTGGGCAATGCAAAACGCTTCTGGAAAGGGAAAGGGTTGTCTGAAGTGATACAGCATCTTAGGGACTGCAAATGGTTTCAAGCCCTCTCTCCCTTACTTAGATCAGGTTAAATTCACTTTCTACCTTTAAGTGAGTAGGAACTGAGTTTTAATTGTGGCTGCCTACGGGTCAGCTGCAGTTTGGGCTTGTGATTGATTGGGTCCTTCAGAGCAAGCCAAAATGAACACAGGATAGTCAGCAGGAGTAAACTCAGGCCAATTAGTTCCCAGTGCTACCGGCAATGCTATGGGAAATCCATTTTTTTATCAGTAAGACTGCAGCTTGCATCAGCAGTCTCCATTCCTCATAAGCAGATCATTGACTTATAAATTCTTCTGGTATCTTTGGGAATGTTTTTATCCTCTAGCCTTTTGCACATACTAAATTCGAGGGGACATATCACTAGCTGGAGAAGTGGCAAGGCTAATATTTTCTTTCGGAATATTGTGTTGTATGTCAGCTGAAACAGAAAATGCATTTTTACGGTGTGTTTTGCTGTCAGAGAATTGCATATAAGAAACAGAACATGCTCTCCCTAGCAGCCTGTGCTTCTCCTCCTGATTTAACGGAGTAAATAATTGAGGTTTCTAAAACTGGGCTGAAACTTGCGCTACGTTTTGCAACTCACTTGAAAAGTAGAAAAGCTTGGTAAATCAAAGCAATTGATTAAGCATCTATCCTAGAAGATAATAAGCAGATCTTCATGTGATGTCACTGGCAGTGGGTTTAGGGGATTGAGAATGCATTGCTGCGACCTTTGATTTAAATACTTCCTGCTGCGTGAGGGGTACGTGTGGAGCTCGCTGCTCAAAATGGTCCTTACCGATTACGGGGCAAGAGTCCAGCTAGTAACTGGAATTGGTATGGGCCAGAACTGACTGTCAAACACCTGGCACATCATCACGTGCAATTAATTGCATGTTAAATGTCCTGTCTCTTCTGGGAAGTTGTCCCCGGTCTGCAGCCATTTTCCAGCAGTCAATCATGCGAGGATTATGAGGTAAGTATGAGGTAACCCGTCACCACTTAGAGTGCCCATCTGAAGAAAATGATGATTTCAGCAAAAGCTTCCCTGGCCTGTGAAACCCTTGTGATCTTCACTTCGAATATTTTTGTTGATTTGATACTTTAAGTAGCTTTGATCTCCTAAAAAAAAAAAAAAAAGAAGAAAAAGCTTGTTAGCATTGTCTCTCTGAAAGATTTCTCAAAAAAAAGTAGCTAGAAAAGGGAGCAAGGAAATGTGAATTGGTGGTTAACCTTGTACAGCATGAGAAATCTGTGGGATTTAATGGATTGGGAAGACAACCGCCTTGGTCTAGAGAAGTTTTAGCATAGAACAAATAATAGTGTGACAATCAGTTTAGCGCATCACCACGTCTCCTAATGAACGCAGACCGTGTACGTTGCGTGTTCGCTGCCACACACCAGCCTTCATGTGCCATTATGCTTTTTTTGAGTTACTCCTGCATAAATGATTACTATGTAAATTAGTGATGAGGAGCATATTTAATATTTGGTCCTAGAAGAAGTTGCTAAATGAGTAAGCATTTAATGTGTTTTCCAAGAAAGTCAAAAATTAGGACCCGACACACTGATGTGACATTGGGCAAGCATCTTGTAAAAGCTACTCCCTTTCCTCGCCTGCATGTTCAAGCGCATAGGTTTTTATTTTTCTGACAGCTCCATCATTTATTATCTGTGCTATATTTTTATTTTATTTTTGTTGTTGTTGTAAAATGGTGCTGTTTCCCCATGGTCAGCCAATTGTTTTGTAAGGGCTGTCTTTCATCAAATACGTGTACTCTGTCAAACCCAGTGGGCCTGATCCAAGCTGGGGTACAGTCGTCTTGCTGCTCGCAGTAAGATACGCAGTAAGATTTACTCTGTTAATTAAAAGAAAGGAATCCATCAACAGTTTGAGAAGCAAATCCACCCTCATGCATCCTCAAGGGATATTCGTATCCTAAATAGTGATAAAAGGTATTTTATCCATATTATCAATCACTGTCAGTTGAAGCTAGATGACATTTCCTGTGAGTTGGATGAAAACAAGGACAAGCCAAAAAAGGTTGAGGTTTCCTTCCTGAGTGTGAAGATTAGACGTGTTTGCATTCACAAATCCTTTAAACAAAGTGCTTATTGCTCTAACATTTTCAAGATGTTCCGTAGTGCAGTGATTTGCCTCGGGTTACCCAAATCGCAGCTTTAACGCAAGGAAGTGATCGCAGCAAGTGCTGCTTACTCTGTGTCCCTGGTGGGGTTTTGGAGCCAGAGGATACCTGGCCCAGTTGTCGTCAGGGTTTGGGCTTTTGAATGGTGAAGATTCACCCCTGCCCTGTTATCTTTTATCCCATCGTGATGAATCCAGGACTTTAGGGAAGGACTCTGAGAGTTAAATTCAAATAGAGTATATATTTTAAGTATGCAGCTATTCTATGATTAATTTATGCTTTAATACTTTGCTTTTATCACAAATGGTGGCATGAAAGCAGTGAGTAAGACGTTAACAAGAGTCTCTGTCTTGTTTTCCAAATCTCCTGGTAATGTCTCAATTCAGGCATTTTAATTTGTGTGGGTTTTCCTTCATGATACAAATATGAGGCAGGGGAGGAAGGGCACATTTTTCTCCACTGGCCACAAGAGAAGTTTTTCTCAGAAGAGAGTTATTTGGGAGCAGCATGCATCTTGGCTCCTGCTTAAGTGTTGGTTTGGGTCAAGTAGTGTGTAGCCCTGTGTCAGCTCTCTAAGCACAGGTAGGTGTTTTATCTCAGGGCTTTTTAAAAGCGACTGGTTGACATTTGGCTCCAGAGATGGTATGTTTTTGTTTACCCAGATACCTTGGATATATTCATGGCCAGGATGTCTTCCCTGGGGTGTCTGTGCTGCCGAATAACTGCGGATAGAGGAAACTAATTGCTGTGTTTTCTCTGGCAAAACCCACACCTCGCATAACCCCTTTAACAGCGCTGGTGCTTGGAAACGTGTAGTCACATAATCCACCTTCTTGGGGAACCGGATAAAATCAGAGGCAGAGGAGCTGCTACAGGAAAGGGCAAGTGATGAAAAGCTGGAGGGCTTTGGGAGCAGGATGGCTCCGCGATGAAGTCCCCGGTGTTGCCTGTGCTGCCGCTCGGTTGCACTGGGGCTGGGGAGTCAGTGGTGCAGATAACCTGGGAGCATACGGGTGAACACACGGCGGTTTTGGCGCCTCTTGCTTTCTTAGCTTTTTCATTAAGATTGGGTAATACTTAGGTTGTCGTGTCAGGCATTGTCACTGTTTTTTTTTTTAGCTAGATTTAAACAAATGTAGAGTATATAAAAGGTTCAAATCAGTGAAGCCAACACCAGGCAAGCGTAGCTCAGCTCTGCCTCCCCATCGGTGTGTCTCTGAAAAGCAAACGCAGTACTTATTTTCCGTGCCTCTATCGCAAGCAAACCCTTTGCATTTGAGTTGTTCCAAGTCCAACAGTGCCAAAATGTATTTTTGTGAAATAAAATGGCCAATTGGATCACATAAACTTTCAGAATGTAAAAAAATAAAACTGTAAACCAAGCAGCTGTGCACTGGAGTTTCATCCAACTCATTCTGCCCAAGTCGCATTTTGATCAGCGTGAAGACCAGGAGTTCGTGGCATTCACCCTGTCTGATCCGACCTCAGTGACATTCCTGAGGAGCAGCCTTCTTTATAAGAATGGAGCATTTGACTTTACTAGGCAGAAGCCCAATAGTAGGAGGTTTTTTGTGGCACCTTTTTGTAGCCATCAATACAGATTCACTTCTCCAGAATGATGTCCCTTTAAAAAAATCTTATTGCAGTCATGTCTCTCAAGGAACATACCACGCAAAAGGAGAATTCAGAGCTTATTCTCCTTGACAAGGGAAGGTAAAACGGTGCCACCTATTTTTTTGTGCAAATTTCATTTGAGAACTGATAGAGTTCACATCATCAATATTTGCATTTGTAAAAAAAAAAAAACCAACTGAAATGGAAAAGGAATATTAACACACACAAACAATTATTGTACTGAGAGGGGAAAAATAACTTGAAAGATCCAATTATTACTGTCAGGATTTGACTTTGTTTTTTAAACAACTTCGCTACTGAAATTATGAATAGATGGCAGCAATAATTTGAGAGTTCTTAGATTCACAGTGCAATCAACAAGTCACTTGTGTAGTCTTCCTTACCATTTTGAACAGTTTTAAAAAGACAGAAAATTATGTGTTTATGGAGATACATGGATAATATTATGTATTTGTGTTTAATGTCGGCTGATCTTCTTACTTCATAGAAAAAAAAACATTTTTGTCTGAACCGTTCTCTTCTTTTGAGGCTGTGGATTTTTGCTTCTGACGTAGAATATCCCCTCGTGTTTTGCAGCTGTTATTCTTTACCGTATATTTATTTCTATTCACTGATAATGTGCTACTCTGAGACCTATGCATGTAAACTGCTCCTGAAAACACTCTGTGCTCAGAAGTCCTATTGAAATCAATATGAGAATAAAGAACAAATACTTGCCAATTTGAGCTCTGGGTGCTTACAGATACAGCTGTGGAGTGGAAAACATTACAAAAGCTCAAACATTTCTGCTTTTATAGTTCTATAGAAATGCACCAGACTGTGAGGGGAAAATCTATACCTCAGCATAACTGTCTCAGGTAGGTAATTAATAGTATCGCCATCATTTTTCAGACGGCAAAAAAAAAAATTGCAGCCGAGGATCTGTAGGTTCCCCAAGGCTAAAAGGCACATCGAGAGGCGATGCTGAAATTCAGGTTGGCTTCATCTCTGCTCCTCTTTGCTGAGTTCTCTAGAGTCGATGCTGAAGCAGATGCTGTACTTAATTTTCATGTTCTCTTTCACTTGAGTAAGGAGCACCATTGCTTCTCAGTTTTCTACCTCGTTAGTGAGAAGTGAGAGATATTTCCACCGGGCAGTTCAATCCGTTCAAAATCTGAATTGCCATTTTTCTCTTCCTTGACTTCACAAGCAACCTATGTGTCCTTCTGCTCTTTTAGAAGTGTTTTGGCCTGAAGTGCGTGGAAAATTCAGACTTGGGGAAAAAAAAAAAAAAAAAGCAGGTTGGTGTACTCTCACAGATACTTTGAAGATGTGAAACTTTCCATGGAAATTACAAGCTTTCCTGGATCTTTCGTTTCAATTAAAACAAGAGGAATGTGTGGTGTTAGTGCAATGCTCGTCATCCTGGATGCTCCACTGGCACAGGTACGGCCACGTGATGTGAGCATCCCAGGGCCGTGGCAGGGTCTTTGCAATTCCTGATGGTTTGTCCCAGGTTTGTGCTGATGGGCACAGGCTGTTGAAATCAATTAAGTGCTGGATGATCTGATCATAAAAATAGAAGATTGCTGTCCCTGTAAGAGCACAGTCCTTCCCCGTTCTTGATACTCGGAGGGGTGCTGCTGTTGGAACAGCAGGTAAGAAAAAACTCAAGGCCAATATCAAACTCTTGTTGGAAAAATAAGGGTAAGAGACAAAAGTTGATTTTTCCGTAGATTTCACACTGAGACCGTCTCAAATAGAGTGTATTTCTCAGTATGTTAGGACTAATAAGAGCATTTAGTTATTTATACAGAAGAACCGAGAGTGGTTCACAAAGAAGAATAAACATTGAATTACCATAATTCTTCCTTCTTTCTTTACAATAAAATGCATAAAGGAGCTCTAAGAGCCCAGGAGAAAAGACCAAGGAAATTTTTAGCTCTCAGGATGAAGATTTTTTTTTTTTTTTTTCCCCCAACCAAAGATTTCAGAGCAAATGCTATTTAATATTTAGACTTTGGAAAGCAAAAGTATTCCTTTGTCATGGTCTGTTCAGCACAGAAAGAGTACTCAGCTTTTACTGTGGGAATAGCCCCTCTAAGTTATGGTAGGGGTTTTGTTTTGGGATGTTTTAGGGCTTGCAGTGTTGTAGGGCCAGAGTTTAGCTGGAGTTTTGTCTAAGGCAAGGGACTCAAATGCTGGAATTTATCTTCATCCTGAGAGCAGTTGTATTTCATACAGTCAGCATTCAAACTTCTCTTTCAATCTCAGCCCTCATTTCTGTTCCTGACCCAGTGAAAGGGAATCTGCAGGCACTGAGCACTTCTGCTTGCCCGGTGACATACTTGTTCATGTGTCCAGTTCATGTGGATCGATAAAAAGGCTCTCCTGAATGCTACAGACAGCAGGCTGGAACTTTAGGTCATCGTCAGCAATAGAAGAGGGCAAGGAATAGAGATGATTGGTGATGGGTCGGAGAGTTCCCTAATGAGCTCTTTGGTGGAAGGGGTGCTTTGAAGCCAGAAGTAGAGGACTACGGTCCACATTAACTTATGCAACCTGGTGCTGTTCAAGAGAACGCAAATGGACAAGAGCCTGCTTTGAAAGGGAGCCAAGATTTCCTTTTCTCGTTTTGAATAATCCCTTGATGTGCTGGAGAAAAGGAAAGAAGGAAATCATGTGTTTTAATTCAGTGGACGTTATGCAGGAAGAACAGGCTATGGCCTGATTCACCTTAAAGAAATACGCACAAATTGTGCCAACCGTTGGACAATCTTTTGAGTTGAGAGTGGGAGAATATAGTGTGTGAATGCGGGTTAAATAAGTAACTGTCATCATTTTTGTTGTTTGTACAGCCCCATAGAACACTGAGTATGTGAGTTGGCTTCATCAGGAGTATGGCAGTAGAAATAATAAATCATGTTAATAAAAGAATTTTGAAGTAGAAGGAATGAAGAAACAGCAAACTTGCGGAGTGCTAAATTATTCTTTGTTTTCATTGTTTTTTTTAAATGCTTGATAAGCTGAAAGTATTTGAGTCTTTTAATCATAAAGCATTGTCAAGACAACCAGGGTAATATATATCTTTGATGACTGCCATTAATTGGAGGGGGGGAGGTGAATCAAGAAACACTCTCTCCTTCAGGAGTACAGACAACAGTACTAGCAGAATAGTTAAAATTATTTTAAATTGATTTTTTTCACTGTTTAAGAGACATTAGACAGGCTTCTTCAGCACCGTGCAGGCTTCAAGAGAATGAGAATAACAGGAACTCATTTAAATTCCAAATGCATCCCTGTCTGTGTAACCAGCTTGTTGTTGTACTCTGCAGAATTGTTCGATGTGGATTAATATTGTTGACTAAATTTACAGAGTGCAGGGAGGGAAGCTTGAACTTTGCTGGGGTCTGGATTTTCTCTGTTTCTTGAAAGGAGGGCAGTAGATGCAGGTTATTTTTGCATAGAAGGAAAAATTAAAAAAAAATCATTGACTATTTGCTAAGGGCAGAGAGAGGGCACAATTTGCTTTAAGTGATATCTCCACATTTAGCTACTGGAGGAGCAAGTGCTTGGGAGAAACCACATGGTGCTCAGAGCTCTCTCTTCCTATTAAAAAAAAAATAAATCTGTCCATGCTCAGCAGTCAAGATGGAACATTAATTAATGCAATGCCAAAATCACTAGGAACAAAAAATGAAACGAATCCCTTAAATCTGCTATTTTTATTTCAAGACTTTAGCCCCTCTTCCCAACTTGCAGGTATGTGTTTCTCTGTCTCCAGTGAAAGTGGAGCAAATGTATAAATGTTGGCAGCATGAAGGCCTCCTTGTAATCCTCTGTCTCTCCAGGGGACGGGAGAACAGTGAGCTTCAGGATTGGTTTTTTGTTGTTTTTTTTTTCCAAATGAGCTTCAGCAAGAGCTGTTTCACGAGAGCTTCAGTGTTGGTGGTGGAGTATTTGCCAACCGCAGCAGCTACAGCTGGGCTTTGTGTGTTAAGCGGGAAACCTCTTCAAAGCTGGCTGGTCAAACGGCTCGCTGAGCCAGAACGGTGCAGCGTTACCATCAAATCGATGGACCCAGCTGATTCTAGAGTAAATAGACTACCAAGTGTAGGTGGGACTTTTGGAACACTAGGCATATCTGCTAATTATTTTAATTTCCTATTGCTCACTGGAGCCAGATCAATTAAGAGGAGAAGGTGATGGTAATTACTGTCTGAGATGTAGACTATGTAATTCCTTCTGGATTGCGAGGAAGGCGGTGGAGAGGGGATAGCGAAAGGGAAGGCACCCCAAAGGAGAAGCTTTTCTGCGGCGTCTAATTAGTCTGTGGAGCTCACTGACACACAGTATCGTTGGGAAGTTTCCAAAACCTATCTGACCGGCCCAGTTGCGCCAGGGAAGATTAGCAAACAGTTACAAGCAGGTGAATTGTGGAAGCCTGCTTTCTTGCTGGGACACCTCTTGGAGCTGCCTTCTCCAGAGCCCAAGCTGTGACGGCAGCGCTGTCTGTGGCTGAGCGCTCGTGGGGACTCTGTCCCAAAGGGATTGCTCGGAATATGGTAGCAGCTGAGCTCACACTGCAGCTTTCCTCAGTGGAGTTCCAGATACAGATTCACCTCAGCTGCCTGTTTTTTTTTTCCTGGAACTTAGAGTACAAAGTTCTCAAGATCACCTGGTCTTTCTGACAGATTCTGCTGAAGTGGGCTAAAAGCTGCTGAAGTTACCTGGAGAGGAGTGAGTAAGGGTGGCCCATAGACATAGAGATACTTAAATATTGTTTCTTTGAGAAATGAAGCTAAAGCACCGAGTAGTGGTACCTCCAGGGAAAAAGAAAATCTGGCCTGGTAAATCTGCAAATTTTACTCAGTGGTCATGAGCACGGTTGCTGGGTTATTCCATGAGAGACATCAATTGACTATTTTGAACTGTGATCCATATTAGATGTTTTGAAGGAATGTCACAGATATGATAACAAGGGAGATGACTGTAGTGCCCAAGTCCTGTAGGACAATTTCTGTTGCTCCTTATTAATAAATATCCCTAATAAATCAAAAAATGAAATGGGTAAGAGCAAGAGGGAGAAGACACGAGGCGATGATGTTTACACAAGGCATAAAAACAGTGTCCTGATGCACTTTCTTCACCAGAAAAGCCTTCCATAAAATAAAAATCCCTAAATACATCTTTTAGCCTTCAACTTGTTTTATTTATTTCTTGGAGTGCAAGGTTCTTCTCATCATTTCATTTCTCCGGTTGCAATATTGCTTTTGTGACTGTTACCTCCAGCTCTTGTGTTTTGTGATCCACTGGTAGGAGTGAGAAGTAATTTGTTTTAAAAAGAAAAGAAAAGCAATGTAAATGTGTCATCTCTAGGTTGTCTCAGAGCTGATCTGGAGTGTGGAAATCACGAGCACTTGAGAATTGCTTTGGGTTTTGGTGGTGCTTATGTCAAACCTGATTCTTTCTCATTCTCTCCTCAACTTAACTGTTCCCACAAGTTTTTCTCCTCCTGTAGTGGAGTGAAGGCTTTGCCTGTCGCTTCTGCAGCCACTTCCAGTTTGCTGCAGATGTGGTTCTGGTTACAGAAATGTCCGGGAAAGCACTGGGGCTATGCGATGTTTCTTCTATCACCTTTGCTCTAAGGGCCATTCCAACACTCTAAGTTATCTTTTGACTTGCTGATGGACCAGATCCCCATGATTGTGAGGCAAGTCTCTGTAGATCAATGGCCAAGGTTGTCCCTGTGTTTTTTTTGTGGGTGACAGCAGTCGTTCCTCAGTGATGGTGGCAGTACTTCTTCCTAAGCTTGCTATTCAGCAACCTTTTTTCCTGCACTTTCTTCCTCCTGTTTCACAGTTGCTTCCAACAAAAAACTTTTTCTGTCATCTTTCTTGCCAATGTGAAATTCTGTCTTGTTGCCATTTGCATGTGTGGTGCCATAAAGGAAGGACAGAGTTTCATTTTCTGCACTGTCTTGGAAGGAAAGGAGACCAGGCTAATGGTCATTTAATGAGCTCTTCCCAGCAGATGCTAATATGCCCAGAAATAACGTGGCACAAACACAGCTTTAATGAATGAAGGATGTGGAACAGGTTTTATTATAATTTTCAATTTGCTTTTGAGTTGAGCAAGCTGCATGAATACCCAAAGACATTTCTCTCTATTTGTCAACAGATGAATGCCCTCTGAATTGTTAAGGGCAACATTTTGCGAGCAGAGAGACGTTAGCCCCGGGCATCTTGGCTAAACTGCAGTTTGGGTAATTCTGTTTCACCTGCCTAAAATTCCCCCTGTAGTTTCTGTTGGATGCAGAGAGCTCTTCTCTGCTTCTGCCCTGCACTGCTGTGCAGTCATGCTAGCCACCATTAAACAGCTGCTGCCCGTAAGTAGCTGAAACATTTTGGGATCCTCTGGGATGAACAGCAGTGTATAAATATAAAATGATACTATTATCATGTTTGAAGTAAGATTTAATATAAACAAGCGATTGCTTCGGTAGCTGGTGCTCAGCTGAGTTCCAGCAGCTCAGGAGCTCTGGGAAGCAGTGGAGTACCAGGAGCGCATCCCAAGCAGCACTGGATGTATGAGATATTTCAAAGAAGGGAGTAGGGAGAGAGAGTTTTTTTCCCCCTTGCAGCTGATGAAGGGAATGATGCCTCTGAGGCACTGGAAGCGAGTGAGCCATCTGCTGCTACCAAAAGCAGACCTGGGCATTCTCAGGCAAGTACAAATCCATCTCTTGCCCATCATCAGGATGTGAGTTGGGAAAGGAAGGTATTTTTTTCTGCCTCTGGAGAGAAGTTTATTACTACCTTCCCTGCTTTCAGTGGGATGGAAAAGTATGTCCCTGAGAGAGTGTATCTGGTTAACAGTTTGTCTACCAAGCTACCTAGTGCATTTTGCAGGTTGTGGTGAAAGTGGGAAGGAGCTGTTCCGCTGGATGGTCTCAGGGGGTCGGTTTTCGAAGCCACTGTTGAGTTATCGCACAGCGCCCTCACAGCAACGACCCCGCAGTTAGCTTCCAGACACCAGCTTCCCTGATTTCTTCTAAGATGTCTTCCCACAAAAGTTCAAAATATCACTCACTTTACACTAATGAGGGGAAATTGTGTTGTAATCTCTGGACGAGGATTTGCTTAATGCGTGGAGCCGGTTGTGCTGGACAGCACCCGCGCTTTGCACATTAAACGTACTTTTCAATAAATATCCATTTTGCTCGCAGCGTACTTGGCTTAATACAGTAGGTGCCATTAAGAATGTGCCATTTAGTGACAGAGCCATTAATATTTTTAATGGTATTTTTGATAATTTCCCATTCCAAGCGTTAGTAAGGATGCAAGTTCCATCTATAATAGCGAAGTGGAAGCTACTAAAGCACTGAGCTGCATATCAAATAAATGGGTTGTTTCTAGGTATTACAGGGAAAAGGGAAAGTGCTAAATATACAGCCGGGACAATGGAGATGGAAGGAGCTGTTCTGGAGCCACGTATGTCCTCTGCCCAAGAGATGTGAACTGCTGGAGTCAAACTTCCTGCACCTCGTGCCTGTAGAACACATGCAGTATTATCCTGGAGTTCCCAGCTATAACCGTGACTCATTCCCTGCAGGATGCGAGAGGATCCCTCGCAAGAATGTAGCCTGTGCAACTTCATAAAAAATATTTGTATTGAATAAATGCAGCATTTAAAATATTACCCTCTGTGTTTCCGATGGAAACCTCTACTTCAAACAGCTCCTTTTGTGTTGCTTACAGGAACACCAGGAGAATCGCTAGATTTACCATCTCATTATCACCTTCATGGGGATGCTTCTTTTCTATTAGTGTTTTCGTGTTGCCTGACTGAAAAATGAGGAATAAGTATATAGAGACCTCTGAACAAAAGAACCCATGAGACGGATTCTCAGTTCAAGTCTAATATTTAACTGTGATTGTAATCAGTGGAGCTGTGTTGATTGACATCGCCGGCGAATCTGGGCAGGACTTTGGGTGGCTGCTGTGGCTGATCGTCGGCTCTCTGAAAAGCTTCTGTTTCTGAATGTCTCTGATTTGTAGCATTAAGTCATTAAGTGCTCTGCAAGGTGCACGCCGCTTCCTCGTGTGTCCTTTTCTGAATCGCTAAGAAGCCTCTCTAATAATACTGAGTTATCTCATCATCTAACAGAAGTAAGTTCAGAGCCAAACATGACAGATTTAGTGTCATAAAGCAAACCGTTCGTAATGAAGCTCCCGTCATGCAGCCTGTGCCCCACTTACCATTTATCAGGGGGGAGTGCTTCAATTCCTTCGTGTCGGTCTCCAAAGGAGGTGACTAACTCAGAAGCCCGTTCCCCCCAGGTGTCCTGCGTAGTCGGTGCAGACAGAGCTGCTCCTTCTGTGGATGATTCACCAGCTTTCCAGGTGAGCCTGTCTTTAAAGGAGAAAGAGGAGCGCAGACAGATGTCTACAGCATGTGGAAATGCTCCTGGGGTGCTTTCCAGTATTTCTGTCTGTAGCTTCTTGCCTTGTCTCGATCCCCAGCACGGCTTCTGCTGGTGCTAATGCTTTTAAGAATCCTAAATGCTTTATGTACTGGCGTTTTATTGTGATTTGTCACTGGGAGGTCACGGTCTTGTTCATCTAATTATTCTCTACTGATAATTACTACTAGTACTTTATGCTTACTGTTTTATGCTGCCATATCAGGGTAGAGTCCTACGGTGCTAAGCACAATGCGAACCATAATACAAAAGCGATGCCTACATGAAAAAATTACAAATGTACTATGAGGTGCAATCCATCATTGTAATAGGCGGGAGGAGTAGGTGACCTTATGGTGATAATTACATATGATGGCAAGGATGCAGCCTCCAACTCCCAGTTCTGAAACAAGAGCGAACGTTCACACCCATAATAAGCAGGCGTGGACAGCAGCAAGCACTGGAGCGGTATTTACCATTTCAACCAAAATGGGATGGCAGTTGTCAGTATAATGTCTCAAGGAAGTAAAAAGCTTTGCTGTGAAAAATGTAAAGGTTGTTTAGGGTTTGGTTTTAGGAATTAAGTGATTTCTTATTGATCGGTCAGTAGTTAAAGAAGGGTGGATATATCAGATTTATCTGCAGAGGAAGGCTCAGAGTATTCTTCAGCACAGTGTACTGTTCACACAGAAAAAGGGAACTTGGTAAATATAGTGACTTCCCGAACACAAAGATGAAATTGGTGAGGTATCTCCAAAACCATAATGAAATATAAAGAATGCTTATTAGCCTGTTTGTCTTAGATTTACATAAAACAGAAGTCTGGCTGCAGTTCACCACCTTACCCAAACGACACATTTAATTCCTGCGTCGGGAAGTACGATTTATTTATAAGCTAGGAACCGGTTGGCGGGGCGTTCCTTCATCTTGCTTTGGAAGTGGTGGTGGTAAATTTACTAAGTGTCTTGAATCAAATCAACATTTTATAGGAGTTACGACTGTCATTTTTATAGTGAATAAAGAACAAGGAGAATGAGGGGGAAAAAATACCAGTTAATTAGTTGTTGAAATCACCAGGAATGTTTTGCAGGCTCAAGGCAGTTGGGTGATTTATGAAAGCTTACAGCTGTAAATATTTTGATGTATATATGTTTGTGTATATATATCTGTAGGTGTGTTCTTCACTCAGATAATGACTCCCTCTCCTCCTCTTTCCATCAATTCAAAGCATCATAAAATACTTCGAAAGGTTTGTCCTCACGTAACGCTGCTCCCATTACTTACTTGAGATGGGGCTGCGCTTCTCCAGCAGTGCTCTGTTATGTTGGCAGCCCCTCACCAGTCCTCTCAGCTTTCTTTTCCTCCTGTGTTATGGAGCTCGTTTTCTCTACACTCTGATGCACTCGGTGCTGCAGGAGATACCAGGAATGTGACAGTCACCAAGTCTTTCATCTTCAGTACGATACGAATAAAATGGAGGCAGAAATAAGAAAGCTTTTCAAACAGAGCAGGCAGCCGCTAAATCGTTGCCTTCTCAGGGCATGAGCGGGGCCTTCCTGAGAATTTCTGTGGGCTTCAGGAAATCCAGCACTGCCTTTAATCTGGCTGTTTGATTACAGTTACCGAGGCCAGCTTTTTAACTCCACTTTCCTGCAAACAGGACTTTTCTTGGCCTTTCACTACTGTGTTTCTTTCAGCGGTGTCTTTCCATTACTTGCTATCAGAGCAGGCGGTTTTAAAGAGCTGGAAACCTCATCCTCAAGTTAAAAGAGAATTTCAGATGGTGCTAAAATTTGGCAGAGTTTCATGGGCCAGGATAACAAAAGGAATTGATCTGTGTAGTCAATAGGTCGTCTGCCTGTTTCTCCCTGTTCGCCGACGAAGCCTTCGCAGACAAAGCGGTTCTGGTGAGCTTCAGCGTAACGTTGTGCTCCCAGGCCTGTGGGATAGAGAATATAAAACAAATACGCTGAGATAGAAACACCGTACTGATCTCAGCATGGTGCGTCGCTATGCCAGAGGTTCTGTTTCAGTGCTTCTCAGAGCTTTTTGCTCTAATACCACCTTAAACAAAGAGATCCCCATTATTTTCATTTTTTTTGTCTCCTTACAAGGCTATCGGTTGACCTCCAGCTTGCTGCTAACAAGACTCCCCTTTCTCTCAAGGGACCCAACCTACCTTGACCGTTCTGGCTGGAGTAATTCCTCACAGAGTCGCTTTCCCAAACCCTCTTTGCTTTGAATTGTCCCCCTTAGCTCTGAACTGTGGTGCTCATCATTTGAACCCAGCGGCATCAGGGCAAGCGTTTCAGGTGCGGAATGTCTTGGAGAATATCATATATAGCTGCCTGAAGATGCTTAAATGGATGTTTGCCTTCTGGCTGCTTTGGGGTTTGTACAATACAACTCAAGAGGTTCAGAATTGTTTGTAAGTTGATACGGGGAAATTGTGCGAAACAGGGAATGTTGGGAGGAAGCTGCTGTGAGACAGTGGATGGAAAAGATTCCTTCAAGATTCTGCTCAAGAAAAAGGGCTTGTTTTCTGTGATTCTGTCCAGCAGAACACTGGAAGCCTGTATTCTCGTTTGTCATTGCTAAACAACTTACTCTGATGCTTAAATCTAAAAAATAGCAATGCCACACGTAACAGTAGTCTGAGCAATTATTTCTACTACTTATGGCTGTGAGCGTAATTTCAAGAGGAATAAAAGTAAGCAGCATATAACAGTCTGAGAAAGAAATCAAGAGAAATGTTTTATCCAGCGGTTTATGTTGCCAAGGGGTTGGGCTTTGCTCTGCCCTCGCAGGACCGAGGCGGTGAGCGCTCGGCAGCAGGAGCTCGAACCTTGCCCTTGGAATACCTGGAAAGTGAAGTGGAGGCACAGGTCAGGGCTGTTTGCCCGTCTTACCTGGTTTATTAATTTGTCAGCTCAAAGATCCGCTGTGGTATGGCAGTTGTCCAAGTTACAAGCTAATCTGTGGAATTACTTTGAAGCCAGTGGGAATACTGCAGTTGGTTTAAGTAGGAGAAGTAATTTCCTCGTCGTAGGGTTAAATATAGCAGCAGTGCAGTATTTTCATATTATTTTATTTATTGACTAGTTCTTAAAAAGCCCACTTTAAATTTTAATGGTCATTTTAGAGCTATTAAGCCATCAAGTAGTTAATGGTTTAAAGACTTTAAAATTGTTCAAAGGTTTTTAGACTAAATATTACAGTATATCAGTTAACACGTTGCCTTGCTTGAAAAATGTAACGTTTCCAATGCATGTTTGACGTGCTTGGGGCTACTCCAAGCCTTGATACCTAGAAGGACCCAACTGCAATATTAGGCTTTAATATTTTATGGTGAGAGTCAAGCTGTTTACGAGACAGGTAGGAAAAGTGGATTATATTTTGTCACACTGCAGGTTTTCACTCAGGGTTAGGTACACAACTATAATGGGACAAGTTTCGCTCCTCCCCAACAAAAGAAATACAATTCAACTGTCAAAAAAATCAAGAATATGTTGCCTGTGTTGAGTAAAATGCGTTGAAAAATATTCCCAGGAGAACAGGGAGATTTTCAGTTCTGATCCAGCAAAATGCTACTTTGCGTCCTGCTCCCCTTGTCCCTATTCCTGGTAAGGCACGTAAATCTGGAGCGGGGTGAGGGCTGCTGCTCAAGAGGAGGCTGAATTCACACACCAGCAAGAAGCTCTTTGATGGCTGGAAAATTCTTGCAGCTGGTGATTGGGGTATCGTGGCCATTTTGTGCAGTTGGAGGTGCCCGAACGACTGCAACTTGACCGTAGACTGTGTTTGTTACAGTGGTTGGAACAGGCCAACAAGGATGTGATTTGCCTTGTATTATTGTTTTAAGAGTCCTAGATATGCAATTTAAGCTGGATCCCAGAAAGGTCAATCCAGTTTATCAAATGCATGCTTTTAAATCATTTCTGGATGTTTTCTTCAGGCTACCCTAGAACCTTACGTTTGTTTCTCCCCAAACAAATACATCCTTTTAACATTTATATATGTGCCTACACTAATGATATATAGTCCTTTTCTACCTTACTATTTCAGATAATTTGCTTTTCCTGTAATAGTTTCTTAGGCTCAGATAATTTTTGAGTTGGATGTTAATATCTTCATGAAATGGAAGAACGACAATCGATTTTTTTTTTTTTTTTTTTTTTTTCCCCTTTTTAATAAAGACTGACCATTGTAAACTGTACAGCCTTAGTGACTGGAGAACTGTTATTATACAGGGTGTGAATTACAGCAAAAGAACCGTAAAATGCGGTCGAATTTCAGACTTTGATAATGAAGATTCATCTCGGATCTCCTGAGATTATAAAGGTGTTAAATGACTTTCTTTCTGTGTCTTCCTAATACTTCAGAATTCATGGTAAGATCGCTGTTGAGATCTATTTGACATTCTGTAACACTTTCTCAAACAACAGCCTGTCTCTTCTCCCGACAGAGAGCATGCTTTGAATGAAAGTTCATTAGTCTATTGAAACATCTCACTTAATTGCTAAGCTAGTACCCGGAATTGTCAAGTTCATATTTCCATCTGTGCCACAAGCAGAGCAATAAAGAATTTTTTTGGACAGGTTAATTTGCCTAAAATACCATGTAGTCAATCAGAGTAACAAAGTTGTTGATGGGAGCATCTGTCAAACTGGAGCTTTCATCAGAGCTGTCCCTCTTTGCTAGACGAACATCTCTGGCTTCCACGAGTTGGCAGAAATACAGCAAACAATAACAGCAGCTGCACTAGAATAATGTTATTCCGCTGCTAAACACCAAACAGCTGGGTGTTGCATTGGAAAGAATGGTTTATAGTTTAGCTTCTTATGAAAATAAAATTCAGTCATTCAGATATAGCATTGTTTTAATATTTAATTTAGATTGTTTATATTATTTGCATTTTGTTAATTTTACATTTCATATAATTTGCTGGAAAATAGCACTTTCTTAGAAATTGTGTCTGTACATGTGCGTGCATAGAGATTCCTAATACGCGGTGCTTTTCTCTAAAACAAACAAACAAACAAAAAAACCAAACCCAAAACAAAACCAAATGAAATGCCTGCATTAAAAGCAAATTAAATGTATAAACTGAAATTATTTAAGTGGCTTGGGAACTTGCATTGAGGTTTCCAAGGCATGCACTACAAGGCCCACAGTGTGCCATTAATTTCCTTACAATCAGAAAGATCATTTAACAATTAGGTTCCAATCTTCTCCTGCGTTTCTCTCATCGTTGGTAGTGCATATGGTGACTACAATCCGGTATTTGGTATATGAAACACATCAGTGTTAATGGAGAGAGAAATACAACTTCATTTTCTTACAAATAACATTTTTCATGCTCTAGGAAACGAGCTCAAAACTGAAGTAATTCCAGTGGATTTAGCCTAGATTTACTGTAATGTAAAAGAGGATGAAATTTGACCAGTGACATCCAGAGCTGCAGGACTTGAAAAGGGTTGAGGTGTGCTGAGCATTACAGTATCCCAAACCAGGTTTTCATCTGCACCTTTTTGCTGGTTCTAAGAAGAATCGAGCTTCCTTAAAACGTTTCCTTGAAAAAGTCTCTTTTTATTGCCGACGAGTATAAATACAGGTGTACCTGTGTGAAGCGCGTAACTGCTGAGCAGAAGATAGTCTTGTACGCGCGTCCTGGTTTATGGGCACGCCTGTGTTCCATCACAGAATTTAGGATCCCTGAAAACTGAATTATGGCTGTAAAGTAGTAAAATTTCTAAATTAAGTACCGACAGTTTGGCTTTATGTGTGATACGCCACTGCCTTCTGTGCCGGGAGAGTTTTAAGAGGAATTAGGTCTTCTCTGTCTCCTGGTAGGGGGTGTTGATTCACACAGCACTGGTGTAGGTACTTGTTCATTTTTAGCAGGTACGTGGCCTATTCTGTGCAGAAGGAATATGGCAGAGCTGATAAAATTTCTAACTGGTCTTAAACGAGCATGTACATTCGGGATACGCTTGAGCAAGGACACTATAGAATTGGTTAAACTGGAATGAAATGTTGCCTTCTTTTAAGGACAAAGCTTCGCTTAAATAGGGACTGAGATTTCATCCAATAACTAACTATATGGTTAGTTATTTCATCCAATAACTAGCTTGTGTCCTTCCAAAGGGATTATATAGGGTATAATCCCTTTGGAAGGACACAAGAGGCTGGAAGGTCTTCGTTGCAGGGCATTACGGTGCCGACACGCTAAGGCCAAGTGGCAGCAATTGCAAATATGTGAAGCGTGTGAGTAGAGACGAGACAGAGTTTGAAGAGGAGGGAGCACTCTACCCTCTTATGGGATTGCGTCGTCGTCGTTTTTTTCCTGCAATTAGAAGGTAGCGTTTCCCACTGCTCTCCTCCTCCTCCCCACCAAGCTGAGGAAGCAGCGCTCTCCTGCAGCTGCACGGCCGACTTGCCGAGCTCCCTGCCCCGTGTCCGTCTCTTTGAGCTGGGAGCCGGGATGCCAGCCAGCTGGCGTGCCGGTTGGAGAGCGCTGCTTGATGGAGAAGGGTTTTGTCCCACCGTACCAGATAATGAATGCTGAAACTTTCCAGAGGATTATATAACTTTTGAGGAAGCTTTCATGAGGAAAAGTATCAAATGTTGGGGTTTTTTATTGAAAAGCCACTGGGCATTTTTGCACCTACCTACACAAGTAGCACCAGTAGCTGGGTATCCACCGGGCACGTGAGAGACCGACTGGGAAGGGCCGTGAGTCTGTATATCCCACCCCTCACAAGCAGGCATGGAATATTAGACTTTTGGAAGCACAATGCATTTTTTTAATGAAAACCTGTGAAATGTCTGAAGTTCATCCCAAGACAGGACCAGAAAAAAAAAAAAAAAAGGGGAAATGAAAGATGGATCACAGCTCTCTGCATGGGGGAGAGTTTATTGACCGTTTTTCTAGCTTTTAATCTCTTTGATACAGTGTAAAGCTTGACCTTGCAAATTAACAATACTTAAACTGAGATGTTGCAGGCTGTTTGTTTGCAAAGCCCTTCAAGATCCTTTTCTACAAGATGGTGGAAGTACACCCAGCATTAGTACCATTTTGGTCCTTCCTTGAAACAGCCTCATTCCTCCTGAATACATTTCCTTTTCCATCGTGGCTGGGTTCCCTGGCAACTTCTTCAGTCAAGTCAAACATCTGTGCGTTAGAGAGAGGGTCTGCTGAAGGGGAGAGTGTTACGAAGCTCTTCCATGGGATGCAGAGTTCCTTGTCACTGCCTCGTCCTGTTGTTTTGACGGTGGGTTGAAGGGAAGACACGACAAGGAGGGTAGAGATAAGTTTATGGAACATTTTATTCCATCTCACATCCGCACTGTCCTGCTTCTCTCCAAGCCTCTTAGATGAGGAGGGAGAGCAGTTGGCAGGTGGAAGACTTGGGTAATAAGAGAAGTCCATCAATTTTAGAAGAACGTAAGCCTATCAGCTACTCTGTATTCTGTCAGGCTGTGAGGGAGAACTTAGCTTGTCTTATTAATGTCATATCAACATGTCATATTAATAATGATAGAACCACTCGATACCATCCAAAAAGAGTATAATAAGATCAGCTATGATAAGAGGTCATGGCACAGAGATATTTTTTGTCTGAATACAGGCATGCATACAAATGTATAGATGGATTTTTCTCTCTCTCTCTTTTTTTTTTTTTTTTTAAGTTTGTCTTCTTAGCAAAGTCAACAGAGGTTTGCAGAAAGCCTCTACTGTTTTCATTGTTCTGAAATTGTGACATTTGCCCTTGGAATTGACCCGAGTCTCTCTGAATCCATAGATGCTTTCAGGCAGGTAGTCAATGCAGTGGAGTTCTGAAAGTTTTCTCTCATTTTCCTTTATTACCATATCTTGTCATTGGAATCAATTTTGTCCTGAGAACCATTTCCTTATTGAAAATCTTGCCAATAAAACCTATGGCTTCATTTACGAACAGATGGGTTGGTTGCTGTTTGTGTGGGTTTTGGTTTTTTTTGTCAAATGTGCAGCTTCAAAGTAGAGCTTTGTAGGTCTAGCGGGTTTCCGCAAAGCTTTGCGGTGCTAGGCTGGAAATCTGGGTGCTGGGTATTAGGATGTGCCCCAAGTAAAAGCTAGGTAATGTTGAAGTCAAACTGTGGCCAAAGAAGACCTCATCCCAACAGTGTTTCCTTCTTACTCTTAGCACCCATCTTCATAAATCCACTAAGTTGAAAGTGGTTACATCCAGTTTACTGGGTGAAAGAGGGTGGCTCCAGATCATAACATTTTTTAGTTTCCAGTATTTCAACTTTTTGTTTTAAAGGATGAACTGGAGGCAGTTATGAAATTTTTGGTGTGGCTTGTATAAATTGAGTTCAGTTATGATTCCTTGTTTTATTTAAAAGTAGAATAATTGACCAGCTGTTAAAGGCCAACTTTTGAAGAGAGGTCTTGATCCTGTGTTAACTTTGCATTCCTGGAGGAAAATTTCTCATGAAATCAACATAATGTGTTGCTGATGATTACTCTGAGTCCATCGGCTCCCTGGGAACCATTATGCTAGAAGACCATCTGCTGCTATTAGTCCATGCATGGCATTCCTGGGGTTTGACCTGCGGGTGACGTGCGGGGAGTTTGGCCAGTGTGTGCAGAGCAAGTGTCAAAAGCTGGGGCTTTGGGCAGGTGTGAGCTTGCACTGTTTGCCTTCGTAAACTCTCAGCCACAACTGTCGAAACAACCCTGACGAGCATCAAGTCGGACCAGTGCTGGATTTGCGAGGAAGCCAAAACCAGCCTTAATGGGGTTGCTAATTTTATGATCAGCCAGGAACTGGAGAAAGCTTAAGAGAAAACAATTTCCCAGACAACAGGAATAACAGGATATATATTAGAAATTGCTGGAGTATCCTCTTTGAACCAACTGAGCCTACTTAATTAACTCCTTTTAGCAGATGAACTGCGGCATGGAGTCTGGACTTGCAGAGCCCTGGGTGGCTCACAGGACACGTAGAGGTTAATGCACTCGGAGGCTCCGAGGGACCGGTAGGGCACTGAGTGACTTCATACAGATCACAGGCTGTAGGATTTTACCCAGTGACTGTTGCTCCTGTAACTTCTGTGCAGTTAAAATGCTCCTTCCAGACAGGCAGCCGGTTGTGATTTGAAAGCGGCGAGATGTGGAACATGCCCCTCCTTTTGACCCTTTGTTCCATCTCCTAAGTGCCTTCGCTGTAAAGAAAGTCACACCCTACAGCTTATTTTCTGCCTTCAGTCTGTGGCTGTTAATTCTTGCTGTTTCTTTGTTGGGTGGAGTTCCTTTGTGTCTCTATTTTTACCTTTTGGTTGCACAGAAACCTTGAAAGGTGATCGTTGCACGTCCAAAGATTTCACAAATACATTCCAGAAAGCTTACCTGCTTTCATCCTGCCTATCATTTGGTCTAATAAACCACATTACCTCTTTCTATAAACCATGATAACTTGACCTAAAACCCATTAGGGCTTATGGCAACGCACCGCTGCGCTGAATTCTTAAGTTGCGTCCTATACCTGCGCTAACGTGTTGGGCGTGCGCGTGGTTTTGCTTCACTTATTTCTGCCTGTGAGCTCATGTGCTTTGTGGCACTATAGATTATGTCATATAAGAATGACAGTTTTATTTGCTTTTATTGTCCACTGTGGAAGCATCGCAGGTTTGATTCTAAACTAATCTTTATTGTGTTTTTAAATTTCTTCTTCTTCCTTGACATAACCTGCTATCTCTCCGACTTAGCTTTGCTGGCTACAATCAATTTATTATTCATAAATTCTCTGTTTTGACAGCAGTAGACTGGATTCAATTACTGCCAAAAGGCCCAGTCATCCCAGGCTGCGGTGTTAGAAAATGAATTGTTCAGTGACGCGATCTGTCTTAGTGAACATTAAGTGATGCTTTGATAATTATAGAGATGTACGTGGAGGGGGGGGCTGGGGGGTGGGAAGCAGCTCTGGGAGGATTTTGTTTTGTTACCCCCTGTGGAAAGTAGTAGAGAACAGTGAAGGAAAATGAATTGACAGATTGTTACTAGCTGAGGCATCGTGTAAAGTCAGCGAAGGCCCTACTGCTGCAGCTCGGCGGCCTGTGCCGCTGGAGGGTGGACTGCAGCGGAAGACTGAAGACTGCAGCAATGCACGGAGCAGCAGACAAAATTAACACCATCATTTAGTTTTATTTGTTACAGTTTTAAGTGAGCTGGAAGATAAAAATGTTTCCAATAAGCCCTCAGAGAGAGACTGCGCTTGGAGCATCCCGGAATCTTTGTACTTCCGAATGACAGAACTGTACCTCTTCTCTGATTTTCATGGAGAAAAAAAAAAAGAAAGAGGGGAAGACCAGTCCAGGTTATCTTTCAGGCTGACAGGTGAGAGGATTGACTGTAGGAGTTTTGAAGGCTGCACGAGATGTCTGTCAGAAGAAAGCAAGTTTTGCTGACAGCATCAGATTTACACACTTGCACGGGCTCGCACGCATCCTGTACACCGAGACAGTGCCTAAATGCCGGTTTCTTTCCTCAAACTACATTCCTCTTCCAGGAGAAAAACGTTTTCTTACTGAAATAAGACCCTGCAGACACCGTGCGTTAAAAAAAAAAAAAAAAAAATATCTGTTTTGCCCTAAGGTCTTCATTGTGTCTTTTCATGAGAATTAATTTTTGTCGTTACTGCTTTCCCTAATTAGAGTTGCCAATGGGATTAAAACAGAGGAGGACAGAAGAAATCTCCATGCTCATTTATCACGTGGTCAGGCTTTTTTTCTAGAGCAAGAGTGGAGAAATTTGGCATATGCTATCTTCTTTTTTCCATGTGAAAATACACAGGTTTAGATGCTGAAATCTGCCCCACGGTGATAACGGGGGATGGAGGGATTCCCGGAAGACGCCAAGTCCCTGTTTCCAGCAGCTCAGTGGAGTTGGGGAGTTTCAGAAGAACCTTTCTGCAAATGATGGGATCTGTTGTGGGAGAAGCTCGCTTGGAAATGCAGTCATTTTGGAATGTCTAAGAATGTGCCAGAGATTGGAACTCCAGGGAGGGAGCTGAATTCTTTTGAAGGTCAAGTCCTAAGTCTTTCAGATAACAATTTCATGTAACACCTTGAGGAGGAAAACTGGCTTTTCATTACCGAGTCAGCTGATTCACCTCACCAGCTTACAGCAGACGGCTCGGAAACTGATAATAATTACACTCAGCTCTTCTAATAGTGTTTTTCATGAGTAGCTACTGAGGCAATGAGGCATTTCAGGAAGTCAGCGTCCTTGCAGTTATTTTACACTCAGAGAAACTGAGGCAGAAAGGTGTGTGCAAGGTCATTCAGTAACCCACTTGGTAGAGCTGTGAGTAAAGCCCAACTGTGTGAGCTCTTTTAACTGTTCACTCCTTGTAACTGTAAGAGAAATTCTTTTTAAAAGCATTTTATTGTTTATGAATGCCAGCAAAACTGAAAGAAGAGAGTCCAAGAATGATTTTTTGCTTCTGTGCTCAATCTCACGTGCATTTCTTTTCATTTCTGTTTCACTATTTCGTTTCTCTTCCGCGGTGATTAAGGAAAGCATTCAAAAAAATGAGGAAAATGTGAAGGTGAAAAAATAAAACCCCTCTGCATGAGAAAGGCAATTCTGATGCAGAAGGTGAAGGAAAAAATACTGATGATCAGCTAATAAATGTAATGATACTGTCAGGATAGAAATCCAAAGGGGGAGTTTGTTTGGTTTTAATGCCCATTCTCAGAACAATGGCTAAGCTCTTTAATTCAGAATAGGACACTGCAGCGTACCTCTGAGCTTGTCCACGATTATTCTATTCCACAACCTTGTGAACCTCCTGCAGCAGTTACCATACAGGTATAATATTGGATTTCACACCAGCACATGTACTTACTTCTGTAGTTACTTCTGCTTGCTGACGTGGGCGTGCACAAGCAAATCAAGTTAAATTCACCTTTAGTTTCTCTGTATTTTTTTTTTTTTAATCTTTGCCTTTTTGACCTATTCAGCTGGTGAAGCTGCATCTCCCTCAGCACATCCTATCAGCCCCTCTCTGTGACTTTCCTCTGCCACCTCCACTGATGGTTTTGTAGCTGCTACAACATAATTGGGGCATTTTGTGAGGAGCAAGCAGCTGTGTAGCGTGCAGGCTTCTTGCATGACCATGTATTTTGTGAGGAGCTTTTTAGTCTGGCTTTTATGACTTATTTGGATCAGTTGAGATTTTTTTTTTTTCTGATACCTTCTGTTACCTGTGCTGCAGCTTGCCAAATTATTAAATGACTGATCAGTTGTTTTTATTCAGTGATGTACTCTGCCCATTAAAATATTATTTAGAGGAAAAAAAAAAAAAAGCTATTCAATTAATATCAATTGCCAGCTCTTCTTAGAATCATGTCATAAAATTCTGCTATAACTATCTTACCTAGGGGCAAAACCCAGATGTTTTCTGTACAAATGTTTCTTATAATGGAAAAGGAAATGGTGGAAAGGGATGAAGGAGAAAAGCAGAAAGAAATCACCCTGCTGTATATTTCCTATATTAACTACCATCCTGTGAGACAGCAGTGGGTGTTTGCTTAAAAACCCATTGTTGCTTCTTGTTACTGATTAACATTAGTCTCTACTACAGCAGAAGTTGCATTAATTGCCACTTGCATTCCTTTTTTCCCCATCCTTACGGTAGCTTGACTCCAATATAAATAGGATGTTTCAGCATTTCATTTTTTAGTTACCTGGTCTAATAGATATTTCTAATTCTCTGTGCATAGTTTGGCATCTGTCTACATCCCTCCTTTTTAAAACTGCTTATCCTCTACTTCAGGCAATGAGTTCTGCAACTAATAAAATGGTTCCTGGAGAAGCTAAAGTAAAATGTGAGTGGAACTGAAAAGTTTGCCAAAGTAACAGAAAATACCTTCTTCCTTGAGTGACGCCATCATTGGTGAATAGAAAAGGAAGGGCCAGGCATTGATATGGGGCTGAAGGGGAAGAGATTGTGTCTGGGTAGACAAAATGATGTTCACAATGGACCAGGTTGGGCTTAAATACGCTGAATAATCATGATGAGACAATGAGACATGGGCAGTAGAGCTTGGTTCCAGAAAATGCTCTGAAAAGGTATGAGCAGGCTAATTTTTGATCGTTTTCCTTGCTTTTCTTCCCTTTGTTCTTTCTTTCTCCATTCGAATCAAATCTTCTACTGGAACAAAGGAGAATCTAAAGAATATCCTCCTTCTAACTTTGTTTAAAAAGTACTGAATAAAGTCAGGGGTTTATTAACCACTTCTTAAAATAGTGGCCGTATATAGCTCATGGGAGAACCCAGCCTACACTGAGCTGTGGCCAGACTCTTGCTCCTGGGAGCTAGTTAAAAGCGACGCAGCAGCTTGAGCTTTCTGCTGTGACGATTGTGTGCACCTATGTGTGCGTATTTAGTAGCCGGAAAGTCAAAAGTTATAACTTTGGTGGTTAGTTATGTGCTCCCTCAATCCTTAGAAGCCTCACCTCAACACAGCCCATCACAGCAGCAGCAGAATAGCTGAGGTGTGGCTCTGTTGCTCCAGGAACCAGTCAGAGAGAGCAGCCAGAGGAGGAGAATAGGGAACACTGAGTATTGGAGAGCTGCAGATCATCTTTGGATGGTCAATAACGATACTGACTTTTTAGTAGCATGGCTCACTAGATAGGTCTGCAATCAGCGATGGCTTTGTTGTTTTTTTCTGAATGACTTTCATGCTTGAGGATTACAGATAGAGAATGTGTCGTCTTCCTTTCATTGAAACAATAAATCCCCTCCTCAGATTGGGAAGAAAAGAGCAACCCAAAGCTCGGTTCTGTAAGGGTTGACTATTCCACAAGGTCTTCACGTTGCCACTAGCTCTGTCTGTAGTATCCTGGTAGAACTACTTTTGCAAGCTCATCTCCTCCCTCTCCCTGTTCTATAGCTAACTGAAATGCTACTTTTCCTACTGCAGCTGCCTCTTCCTTTTGTGTATTCGTTTGTAAGCCAAATTTCACACCGTCTTTGGTCATCCACTTCTGACCAAAGCAGTTTCTCAGACTTTCTGATAAGGAAATCATTATCAGCGTAAAGTTGATTGCAGCATCTGCACCTCCTCCCTTCTTCCCCCTCCCCATCGATGACACCGTCAAGTCTGGCTTCACTGATAGTGAAGCAAAAAGAGAAGAAACCAGCAAGAATGGATATTGCTGTCTGAAAAAAAAATTGTGTACATGCGGCGCATACCCCAGTGAAATATTGCAGTTTATGGGATCTGGAAGCCATTCATGGAGTTCATCAAAAGCAATGAATTAAATATGCTAGAGCAAGAGTGATTTATTCTATATCTACTTGACCCCTGGCTGGTGTAGTCAATACATTTATGATCCAGACTGTAAAGTGTCTAAATTATATAACGTGCAGTCTGTGACATCCTACTTGAGGAGTAGCAAAGGCAATGACTTAACAGACTACTGATAATAACGAGCAACTACATCAACTCCCATGGTAATTTGACATTGTATGTCTCAATGGAATTAATTGATTTCCTTTATTGACTGTATATATAACTTGCTGTGGTTTATTATTTTTTTCCTCTCTCTCTTAGTGAATACTTTGTGCCTTTCCAGTGTGCTATAGTAAAAGAAAAAGAAGATGTTCAAATTGAAGTGTTCAGGTCTTGAAAGGCAAGGCAAAGGGATATTATTTCATAAGATATCATGATAAATTTACTAATAAATACTATTCCTAATGACCCTCACACATGAAGCAGCTACTGAGGTATCTGAGCAAACCCAAGTACTCGGTCTTCCACCTTACCTATGCTGCAAGCTAAGAACCTGCAAAATTACCTGCATGTCAAAGGGCTGCTTGTGCCTCCCGTGCAATGAAGAGGTGCCCATTGATAGCAGCTTTCTCCTTGAGGTGGTTAATGGGACTTTGTCAGCTAATGAGATGGTGGAGCATGTGCATCAGGCTGTATCTGCTAATTGCTGGGAACTTGATAGACGACTGTTGCCAGCCTGCCGTGGGTGAGGAGCAGTTCTTGGCTATTGCTGTTTGCTAACTCTACCTCGTTCCCTTCATCCCTTTCACCTCCACCTCCGAAGCCCCTGTCATGCCACCCTGCCAGGTCTTTTTAAATAGATTTTGTTTGAGAAAATAATGTTTTCAAAATACATCTTTTTAATTGTGTCCAAACCCAGCCAAATGTGTTTTCAGAGGTGAGGGGTGGGGCTTTTAATCTTCAAAGCAGTTTATAGCACTAGCTGATAAATATTATGTTACAGTTAATATATCAAAGCATAATGTGGTCTGAAACAGAATTGGTAGGTCATCCATCTGTGTCACATGAAAGGAACTGTTCTGGTTTGCTCTGCTGTTTACCTCTTTACCAAACTAAAGGAAATAACTTTGTAGTGAATCTTCAAAGAGATCCTTTTCTTCTCCTCGTAGGGATTTGGAATAGTTTTAAGGCATCAGAATCCCGTGGTGTTTGGAAAAGGTTTCACATGCTGGCCATGCTCTTTATACTGTTTCAGCTGTTAGGTCAGCTGCTTTGCCAGAGCTAATGTCAGTCTCCTTGGAAGCAAATGCCTTTCTGGAAAAAATGGGTGATACATTATCGGGTTAACCAGATTAGGTGCAGGTGCTGGCTGAAGAGGCCTCTATTTTTCAGTTTCCAATAAACTCAGTTCTGTCCCTTTAGACATCTGCTGAACACTGTTAAGAGAATATTACCTTATGTATGAAAATTAGGGAATGGCAAGGTCACAAAGTAATCACAGGGAGCAGTGCATCTAAAAGGCCAGCGTTTCTCAGTGGTGGTTTTGCAGCCCATTAGATGTGTGGCTCTAATAAGTCACATGAGAAAACTCTAAAGGCACCTGGTGATTAAAGCCACCTTTTCAAAGGTATCCTCTAAAAATATATACACAGCAATTAGCTTAGTAAATTGGCTTGCTTCCTGAAACATAGTAATTCTTTCTGAATTATTTAAAGTAATTTCTTTTTAGTTTATAAAGGTAAAGATTTATTGGCGATCTTACACTCTGTGTCCTCAGACTCTGAATTGAGGATAAAACTAAAGACATGGGCTCATGATGGAATGTGACCAACTGTCAGCTGTGGCTGTGATCAGTTCTTACAAATGGAGGTAATCTGGTACCCCCACCCACTCTGTCAGCCTGGAGGAGTTTACAGTGCCCCATCCTCACATCCCTATTTAAATCCGTAATCTGATATTCTTGAAATGCGATAAGGAGTTTTGAAAGAAAAACGCTGGTTGCCATCTTTAATTACCATCCTCAAGAAAGCCTCCAAATTTCAGCCACCATAGATTTTTGTTAAAGTATTCTGCTGTTAAGAATCATTATTAAAATATTCCATAATCCATCTTGAAGCCTTTAGTTTGAAGAATAAAAAAGAGTATAAACAAGGAGGTTGAGTTATAAGCACAGAGCAGATATGAGAAGTGAGGGCTTAAGAGCAAATCCTTGGGAAGCAGATGGAGCTTGTAGTGTTTCTCTTTCTTCTAAAACCTTAGTTCTCAGCAGATCATCTTTACGGTCTGTTAACTCCCAAAATCTGAAGAGCAGTCTTGTGAGGAGTGGCTGAGGTAACTGTGGTTGTTCAGCCTGGAGAAAAGGAGGCTCACGGGAGACCCTCTCACTCCCGACAACTCCCTGACGGGAGGCTGGAGCCAGGTAGGGTTGGTCTCTTCTCCCAAGGAACAAGTGACTGGACAGGAGGAAACGGCCTGGAGTTGCACCAGGGGAGGTTTAGGTTGGATCTTAGGAAAAACTTCTTCCCTGCAAGGGTTGTCAAGGTTTGGCTCAGGCTGTCCAGGGCAGGGCTGGAGTCCCCATCCCTGGAGGGGTTTCTAAGACACAGAGATGTGGCACTGAGGGGTGTGGTTTAGTGGCAGTGCTGAGTTAACAGTTGGACTCGGTGATTTGAAAGGTCTCTTCCAACCAGAATGATTCCATGATTCTTGGCCCTTTAGAAAACACAAGTACTGCTAGTGAAGGAGTTGCCATTGTAATAGGTACTACATTATCTCTAGCCAAATCTTTTGTATTTCTTAACGTCACATGTTTGCTGTGCTGAGGGAGCAAGCAGGATGGATTTGATAGCCAGGTATCTTGTCTTGGACTCGTTCTTGTTCCTGCTGTTGCCTTACACACATTTCTCTTCTATCTGATGAAAAGTGTTGTACTCATTTTTATTTCCTTATTATGCTAAGAATTAAACTTTGAGAACAGCGGCTGGTTGCATTCAGTAGGAACTGAATTCTTTAACTATAAAATTATGTTCTACTTATTCATGAAAATGGATCAATTAAAGTCAAGGGGACTACTCACATGAGTAAATGCTAATTAACAAAACTGATGCTCTAATGAAGAGGACATGATAACATTGCAGATAGATCCTGAATATTAAACATACTTTGCTCGGCAGCAGAAGAGGTGTTTACTCTATAGTCTATAAGCAGTTTATTAAATTTCTGGTTGTAAATAAATGCTTTGGGTTGCCTTTCTAATTGGTAAATGTTCTGTACTTTTAGACTCAAGTGCTGTCTTGAGAAGTTAGGATGTGTGCATCCTAAGTGTGCGCTTAAGCCAACGCTGATACGTAGCTTGGTGATAAATAGAATTCTGATACCATCTAACTACATCAACCCCTGATGTTGCCGTGACAGGGAGGTGGCTTTTCTGCAAGAAGGGTTTAAGATATTTCTTGCCCAGCTGGGAAAAAAACCCTGTCTTTTCATTCCCTCTGAAAAAATATATTTTTTTTTTTAAAAAAAAAAAAAGCTCGAAAAACCTAATGATATAAAGAAGGGACATCCATTATCACATGTAAGTCAGTGGGAGAGAGTCTTTAGAACAGCCTGGTAGCTGGATTTTCACATTAATTTATTTTCCTATTCATGGAAACTCTACTTCCATCACCGAATGAAGTTGGTGCTAATTAATTAAATATGAACTATTGATTAATGTATGAAGAACAGTGAAAGCTGTGGCTACAGCACTGGTCTATTTTCAGCGACTTTTTCTATATTCTACCTAATATCTTCTTAATATTTCATAGTTCAGCTCTGAAATAGCAGAAATAAACAACCACTTCAAGGGAGATGAAGAGGTGGTACCTACAATATGTTTTTGCAGCGGGGCTGTGTACTGATCAGAACGTAAATAAGGACAGGGCCTGGGAGCCCCGTGGTACGTACGGTGCCCTGGCCATGATTCCTGTCCTGCCTGACAGATGGACAGAGTATTCCATCAGTGGTTGCTGTACTGTTTGACTCAGCTCAGGAGGCAGGGGTTTCCAGGTGACACCAGGAAAAGCAGGACATCCGGGGAGTAACGCCTTTGACTTTAGCAGGAGTTGGATCAGATGCGTAACATGTTCTGTTAGGTCTCTTGGGGGCAGAATTAAGATAGGTAGAGATAGGACGGGCAGCAGAAACAAGAGGCACTCAGGAGGTGAGGAGGTGAATTCTAATATGGCTGTGTCGCCAGCTGCTGAATGTCTTCTCTAGTCTTACTGTTTTCTACTCCTATGTTCCTCTTCTCCTCCTCCATCCTTTACTTTTCATTTCCGCATTTTTTTCTCAAGCGAGGGGGAGGAGGAAAAAAAAAAAGGGGCACCCAGCAAGGCTTGTTGACTGAACCTTCTCTCTGTGTGCTGCTGACACCACCTAAATCCAGGCTTGTCCTCCTGACTTAAAGCTTAGTTGAAAATACAAGCATGAAACCAAGCTGATTGAAGTGCCTGGGCATGCCTCTGGCATCGAGGTCTTTCGTATGCATCTAGCAGGAGAGATGAGAAATGTTAGATGAGGACATTCAGCTGTGACAGATCCTGAAAATTGGGATCCTGGAAAGAAATCCTCTCCTTTTATACTTTAAACGGTGAATTTGTTTGAAAGGACAGCTAACTTTAGGTTATTATGGGCATATATTAGCTGGGCACGTCCATGCAAAATGTGACATCTCCTATTGCTGAGGAATCAGCAACAAACTGTTCCGTGTTGCTTGTTACACCGGTTGTTACTTCTGATTTCTAAAATAACTTTGTCATGTTCATAGAAGTTCTGTAGTGCCTTAGCACTGAACAGCAAGACAAAATGGACTGTAATGAAATAAACTGTAGGAAAAGATTTTTTTAAAAAAAAAAGGAAAGTCAAAAACCACCCCGCCTCCAGATGTTAGTTTTTCAGTAAGTATTGTGTTCATGGAATTTTATCTTTGCGTTTTCACAAGAAAATACGTATAGTAACATTGTACAATGCCAAACAAAACGGAATTACCCTGTTTCATACACGGTTGATAGTATATCCAGACAGCCACAATTCTACAACTCCATTCTGAAGACGTTCGAAACAGTAAAGGGGTGAGATTCCATTGATGTCTAATGAAGTTCACCACGAAAAGGCTTTGCCTAAAGATCTGTGAGACTGAAGTGACAGACAGATGCCAAGGTGATTTGCTGAGTGTGAGATGAAAAATTAACAGCAAACAAATGATTTAAGTTGTTTATAAGTTGGCCCAGCTATGAAGAATGCTTGTCTTTTGTAGGTGGGTTGGGGCGTTATCAATCACCTCTGACACGTTATTTGTGCATCATTATGTGTCATTGACCCAATAGTCCATAATAAGGGTTCTGTGCATGCTTATCACATCGTTTGATACCAGCCTCATCTGTCATTAAGACATAATGTACCAAATGTAGCGTATTTCCACTCTCCATGCAGATGTAATTTACTCCTATCTCCACGGTAATCTCTCATTGCCCTCCTCCCGATCCACAGAAAGCTAAACCTCTCTTCCCAAGCTCATCCTCTTCTAGCACTCGCAGGAAACAGCTACTTTCGGTCAGAGAGGGTATATCTAGATTTAAGCAGAGTTTTTTTAAGATAATCTATTATATTTTATTGGGGTTGGTTTGCATGGTAGAGTGCCTTTGATGTGTGGTCCGTCATGTAGCTTCCTACGTTCGATCTTTCAGATCTTCATAAGCCTGATGGATGAATGGGTAATTTCAGGGGATGGGATGAACAGTAGAGCATTGGCTGGTTAGGTTGGAGGGCTCTGCAGGGCTAATTAAGATCTCAGTCGTGTCTTGGTGACTTTAAGTCTGCTTGCATATGTTGTGTGATGGGACACGGTCAGGTGGGGTCAGGACGGACAGGCTGTGCTCTGACATACTAAATATCAGTTCGTTAAAGCACAGTGGCATTGGAAGAACTTGGAGAAAAAAGGATTTGTAAGTTAAGTTGCTGCATGAGCTAAGGACGTGGGGTCTAAGCCATGATCTACTGAAGTCAAGGTCGCCTGGGGATTTTTATTACGCTTAAAGAAAAAAAAATTGTAAATCATTGCTAATCGCCGCAGACAGTGACAGGAGTGCCTGCTTTTCCAATGATGGTGTTCTTTGTGTTTTGCAGTAAAGCCTTTTTTCAAGGAAGTCTTGATAGCAGTTGAACTTTTTATGTTTTTTACAGCATTTTTGAGGATGAAAATGCCAACTTTTTTCACTTTCTGGGAATGCACTATCTAACAAGTATCCTTTTCCATTTTTCATTATTTTTGCAATAACGTTTATAAAAAAAAAAAAAGTAAATTATTTAAACACAACACACTGAAAACATTTGTTCATGCCTGCTGGCCAGATTCCAACTTGTGTAATTAAATCTTGCAGTCTGTTACCTAAATACTTCCCGCAGTTCCTACTCGATGCAGCCTCTTCCCTTAGTGTCTGGCCTCAGCTAGTTTTGCTGTTGCTTTGCACTGAGGCACAGCTGCCACGTCCTATCACAAGGATGGCTGCATTTCCTTGGGAAAAATGCCTTTCATATATAAATAATTGTTAAAGTGCTTTGGAAACCTCCCTGGGATGAAGAGCAGCGTAGAAAAATAATAAGCCTTACAAATACATTATTAATATTGATCCCGTTGTTGATCACACTGAAAACCAGGGGCAGGGAGAAGGTTCATCTTGCAATCTCTGTTATACCCTGGGACTCAAGAAACTTGGATGTGATACCAAGCTCTTCCCCTGCCTCTTCTGTGAGACTGGACAAGTCATTTATCCCTTTGTGCCTCACCTACCTCTTGGAATTCCTTGCTCCGTGGCTTATTTAATACCTATTTTAATGCTTTTCAAAATAAGGGGTTTGTACAGGTGGCTCATTCTGTTCGTAGTGTTGAGGTGGCAGCCGTGAAGACAAGGCAACCAGAAAGTCCTGGTAGGTGGGTTCAGGTTTATGCTACCCTTCACGTCACTGCTCTTTTTGTCACTACCCTTCACAAATGATGAAGTATTTCTCCCTGTTGCACACAAGGGATCACCCGGCAAACTCATTTGTTCGGCGTTGATTTTCTGTTGCGCAGTGTAGGCATTAAAGCTCCGTCCACCGCCAGCGTTTTTATCCTTCTTCACCTCTTATCTACTCTTTTGTAACCTTGGGAAGCAATTTGTAACGCATGTGAATGTGCAGAAAATACTCAGTGCTGATTCCCATACGGTAGAGCAGTTACTTATAGCTGTCCTTTAGTTTGAGTGAAGTCCTTCACTTTATGCTCAGATTAACCAATGTTCCAACGGAATTTGATGTTATCTCTCTTTTATTGATGTGAATTATTTATAGCAGAACTGTTGAATCATCAAAACGTGATTCCTGACACTATTATTTATGCTGAGATATTAATCCCATGTTCCTATTAAGATTTATCCCTCTGTTCCTCGTTCTGAATTCCTGAATTAAATTTAATTATTCCATCTTTCTCTTTTGCAGTCTTAAGTGCAGCTGGGTTCGCACCGCAGAGGTATGAGATGGTGGGTGACCGTGTCGAGGTCAACCACAAAATCTCTTTTTCCTGCTTACCTGTAGGTGTGGCTTTGGATTTGTCTCACAACCAAAGGTAGCTCATGGTTAGTGCAAGGGTTTGCCATAAATCTCTTCTCTACATGGTGTATTTCTGCTCCTGTGGAAACAATATTTGGATCAGTCCAGATAGAGACTGTTAAATTCGTTCTCTCCAAAGGTGACTTCTTGGCTGTTGGTGTTTCTTGTGTAAATAAGTTTACTCTAAGCAGGGGTAGAAAGTTTTCTCCAGTTAAGGAAACGTATAAAAACTGCCTAGCAGAGAAAATCCTTAGCCTGAGTAGTAGAAACTGTGCGTACCTACTCTATTCCTTCCCCAGTCGGTCAGTAATTTGAGAGAAGTCAGTCAACTTTCTTTGTACGTTCACTGGGCTGTGGGGTTTTTCTCTCCGGGTCTTGCAGAAAGACAGATGCTGACGGGCACAGGTTGGTGGGCATGAAACCGCTCCCCAAAGCGTGAGAGAGCCCAAGTGATACTGCAGGGGAAGCCCAGCAGTTCTGCTGCCCACCAGGATGCTTTGTCCTGGACCACCTCCTTGTGCCTCTTCTCTTCCTGCCGGCCTGCTGCAAGATGAAGCTTCAGGAGGTCAGCGCAGGCGGCAGGTTTTTATTCTCCAGCACACAATTCCGTGGTTATTTTATAAGTAGCTTTTTAGAGCAAATGTTTCTCTTCTCCCTTCTGTTTTTTCTCTTGGCACCGAGGAAAAATTTGCCGTTAGTGTGCAGAAATTCATGTGCAGCCTGGAGGTAGCATCCACAGCCTACATCGTGTCAGCTGCGGGAGGGGTGTCTGTAGACAATGCCTGGGGCAGAAACATGGGCTGAGCATGCTGCAGAAAATCCCTGCAGCCAGGAGGAGCTATGTTGGATGAATGAGTTAAAGCATTCTGGGACCATTGCAAAGGCAGGTGCCAAACTGGTACTCTGTCTGGTAGCCCGGAGGATTTTGCAACTCTAGGGTGAAGTGTGACTCCTTTTATTTTCCTGCATTGTCTTCCCATGAGCAAAGGCCAGAAGGAGCGAGGACACGGGTCTGTGATTTCTCTCCCTTGCTTTAGAAAGGAAGAATAATGAAACACAAATGAAAACTTAGTAACATAAACAGATGAATCAGAAATATCTGAGGAGGTAATTTGTCTTCCCAGGTTATTCAAGCTGGACTGGACGGCTCAGGACCATTGTGGCCTTCGCAGAGTCCAGGCTGTCCCTGTGCTGTTCCTTTCCATCTGCACCATCCTCCTTGGATGCTTCTTGGAAATCAGTAGGGCTCCTGCCCTTAGAGGGTCTGCAGGTTATGGCAGCATGTTGGATTTCATGCGACTGCAGCCATTTGCCTCAAACACTCTTGCCAAGTGATTTTAGAACCTTTTATAAGAATGACTGTTTTCTTCCAGACATTTCTGCATCTTTGTATTCTAGTCAAAGCCCCCATCTCTTGGCGCTGTTAGTGATGATGTTATGGCAGAGAGGTCCCTCTGGCTTTATTAGACTCAGGTTTATACAGCGTTTCTGTCCTGAATAATTCAAGACAAGACCCAAACCAGGGCTCAGGATAAAAGTCACTCATAAACGTAGGGCAAGCCAGGTGTAAAAGTTTGCAGCCATGGTTCTAGTTCATCTCTGGCCTTTATCTGCATATCTGCTAAAAAACAGAAATTAAAATAAAAATCCTGATTTCAATATGAAACCCCTCCCTTAAGAATTCTTCCTTTTGGGAGTGCACATATCTTCACACACCAGGAACTGGAAAACCTTTTGGCTTTAGGTACCCACAGGTGGTTTCTCAGTAAGCACACCTCCCGAACAGGAGTGTAGGGCCTTTTATTTATATTTGAATGTCATTTAGCCTCCAATATTTGATTGCCCTCTGTTTGTTCTGAGAACAGAACTTAACTCATCTTCCTCCAGGCTGGCAGGGTTCAGCAGCTGCTTCTGGTAGCGTTCGATGAAGTAACAATAGTGCCGGCCAACAAAGTGCAGCCCATTTTAAATCTTTTCCTGAGGATTTAAAGAAGGAAGAATGTCACCCAAAAGAACCATTTCCCCACTTTAAAAGATTTTCGCCGTTGTTTTCCTGTGGATGATGTGCTAAATGCGAGCCCTTGGTCTTCAAATCATTGTTTTTCAGTGATAAATGGCTGAGATCTGCTCCGTTTTTGGATGTAAGCACGAGTATTTGGGTGTGGTGTTGGCATTGCTGGAGTGGCAAACTCCCCCCATTTTCAGAAAACACCAACGTTTTCATTTAGATAATTATGCAGAATATGCAGGTAGTCATGTCTCTTCTTTCTGAAGTCCTTGCTTGACCGTTTGAAGCATGATGCAGCACTGAGATTAGATTCGCGTTATTATTGTCGGTGAGGCTTCCTTCATTTAGTTAGGTTTGGGGTTTAATTTGCCTTTTTTTTTTTTTTCTTTTTGATTCAGAACCAGGATACAGCTTATTTGCATTGTCGTATGCAAATAAGAATAATATTTAAAACATATAGTGCTTTACATATTCAAAACATTTGCAGTCACTCTCACAACACCCTTGTGAAGTAGGTAAATATTGTAGTTATTCCTTTAATGCAGTTTTGCATGGGAGATAACATATGGCAGTGTTGCTGACGCAAAACAAGCATCAGACCTCCAAAACTGAGCGTGATGGGAGGGGTATTTCATGGGATTTATATTTATATTTTAGTTTTAGAGCTTTCAGAGATGACTTTTTGAAGGTTTGTTTTTTTTTGACAATGACGAGTACTATAAACCTGTTTGCTTTTAATACGTGATGAAATCATGTCACATGTTTCCTGAGGCTGGAGCCCCTCAAAAAGCTAACAAAATTGCACAAGACTCACAGGCAGGGGCTGTATCCTGTGTCCCTCAAGTTGGTAGAGATATCGTTGAATTTGGTGGGATTTCTATAACACCCGTGTCTCCTGGGTGGAGCTGACAAGATTTCAGGGGCTGACCACGGTAAGAATACCAGGTTTTGTGATATACCATAGATTAATAAAAGTATCATGTTAAAACTACATGTGGAGGTTAAAATTTCTGGGAAAAAAATGAAAAGAAGAAGGGGTGATGATTCTCCATGCCGCAGCGGCTCTCCACCCACTCGTCCCTTGTATCGATCGGGGTGTCTGGGAGTATTGAGGAAGTTGCAACCACATCTCCAGTGGTTCTTTATGTTTCTGTTGAAGTAAACTTCTCTTCAAGTGAAGAGGATGAATCTTACTGGAATTAACGTGCTGATTGAGTGGGAATTAGGTTTACAACCATGCAGTGCGCGGTGTGATGTGGTGTTTGCATCCCTAGGAAGAGGCATCTGGTGGCTGGAGGCTCTTGAATTCTAGAGTTGCTTCACAGCTTGAGCTACTCTGTGCAAGGTTTTCTCACCTTTATTAAGGAAGGATAACCTCATTGTAGGAAATTACACTGAGATTCCTAGCAAAAGATGGGGAATTTGACAGTGTTACCCTTGCATTCCTCTAATTGGATTTCCATTTCTGCCAGGAAAGAATAAATTAAATAATTGGTCCATTTATGCTCTACTGTCGGGAAACCAGACATACTGTAATCTGTGGTCTGTAGGAGCTCTTTAATACAAAGAAAAAGGAAGGTATTTTTCCATGATGTGGAAAAATATCTTCCTTTTCCTTCATGTGTTTGTAGAGATTTGGACGCGTATATCCATTGGTGCTGGTGAGTTTATCAGGGTCTTTAAAGTGTATTCTAGATAAACTAGACAGAGCTTACCCAGGTTGTTGAGGAAGCTTTATTTTTCCTTTTTTAATTTTTTCTTTATTTTTTTTTTTATTTTTTTTGCTATGTGATTATATTTCTCTCTCTGAGGGATTTACATGATCTCCAATACTGAGTAGTGATCTTCAGCTCTCAAGTAAAATAGATGGCACAGGGAAAAAAATGACTGATTGGAAGGATGGAGAATTGAGACCTACTGTGATGCCCTGAATCGTAAGCAAGTGTCCACCCTACTGCAGTTATTGCTCTCTGGTAATATTCATGCAGCTATATTCAGAGGCAGATGGGCCTTCCCTCCTGTGCAACACCCTAAAAGTGATTTAAGGTTATGAAACAAAATGAGTATTCCACAATTATTAAGAGTTTATTGTTTACTTTTCATAATTCTGCCAATCAGAGGGAAGGATTTCAGTAGCTCTGCAGAACTGAAGCAATTTGAAGGATGCAACACTCTTACTATCAGTTTTAGCAGACTTAATCATTTACTTCTCTAATACTTCTTTGATTTTATAAATGCGAGGTGCACGTTGCTACAAATTTTGTTGATCACTGAGGTAAGTAAATGAAAAAATTACCTAATACCACAAGGTCTTTCAGTTCCATTTACAGCAGAGTGTGTAATTATGCCTATATCATCGATCAGGGGGACTCCTCCCATCACTACAGTCTGTATAGCATCAGGATTTAGCATTTAAACTACATTCAAGTAGCTGATGTATTCGACAACGGCAGTCATGCAAGAGCTGGATTGCCGTTCTACTTTTAGCTCAATGTGCTGGTTGAATAAGGACCAAACTTCCTCGTTTCCTGGCGCTTGCTTTATTGTAGGCTGAGGAGCAACGAGTAGCTGTGTACAGTTGGAGGTTTCTAGCATTTCACTTCACTGAATTCTCTGCTCCCTGTTGTCTCATACAGACTGTCAACCATTTGTATTTCTGGGTTGGAACTAATCAGACCCATCTGGTCTTGCTGACGGTGCGAGCCAGGAGAATAGCTCTGTGTCATGATACAGGATCCTGGAACTTGGGACATGGGGAAATTTACTGCCTTTCCTAGTTCTGTTTTGTAATAAACTGAATAGTGCCATCCTGCAGCTCATTTTCTCCTTTGTTTTCTGTTGTGTTGGGTTTTTTTGTATCAAAGAAAGCAATTATCTGTCAGAGCACAAATACACCAAAGCTAAGCAATCCATAGATTAAAACATTTCCTTCTTCCTTAACCTGTAAGTGATTCTTTGCATTCATCCTGGATGGAGAATGTTGTGCTAGAATGAGTCTTTCAACTACAGAATAAATTAGAAACTAGACAAAAAATGATGATTATCTTTTCAGCATTTCTTAATATCGGCTCGTAAATGAAGGTTGTAGTGTAAGAGCTGCTGTTCTCTAGGCTGTGTTGGAAGGGAGCATCCAGGCAGCTCCTATGTTACTGAAAGAAAGCCAAATCAAAGGCACTAATGCTGAGTGTTGTATCAAGTGTACGTACCTGTGAGTATTGGAATTATGTGTTCATTGTACATTAGGGAGAGAATTCGAGGCAAATCAAAGTTTGTATTGATTTGGGGACTGGGGGGGGGGGAAGGGGAGGATTCTCTGCATAATTCTATTATTCACCTTTCTGTTGGAAAATTAAAGTGGAGAGTGCAAAGAGCACTACAGAGAGAGAGAAATGAGCTGCTTCATTTCTGAATGAACTCTCGTCTCAGAAAACTGATATTATGTGCCTAAATTCCTTATGTACTTAGTAGAGTTATCTGCATAAAATATCCTTTACATTCAAGAACGACTTCCACCAGCCCTGTAATGATCTCAGAGGACGATTGTGCTCCCATTTTATTTCAGTGGGTGCACACAAATACTCCTGTTGTATGAGATTATTAAATTGCAAAGGGTGCGTTTTGTGATTATTTAGGACAGATTCCATTTCAGCGGCTCCAGACCTCGCAGCCTTGCTCAGAGCAGTAAAAGAAAGCTATAAGATGAAGGGAGACATTGTTGTCCTTTGAACAAACATACTGAACAAGAAGGGAATCTGTAAGTGATTTTTCTACCGGCACCTTTGCCAATGTTGTATCAAAAATACATCATTTGATCTAGCCAGTTACATGCCTACTCAGAAATCATGAGGCAGAAATGCTGTGCTAGAGGACTTAGGGACTGCACCTAAAAACATAGGAGCCAGATCACGGCTGTGTGGGATCCCGAGGTGTGTTTGTGTCTCTGCTCCATCATGGCCCCGCCATGCGTTTTAGAAGTAGTTTTAGTACCAGTGGATTTAGTTTGGCCACATTAGCACTTTTTACTGATAATCTTGAAAAAAAAAAAAAAAATAAAAAATTAAAAAGTCCGAAATCTCAGTCACCAACAGACAGATTTACTAACCTGAATGCCAAGGGGAAGGAAAAACAGAGGAAGAAGGGAATGAAACCAAACCTCAAGATATCGTGCTGCACAGTAATATTCAGAGACAGAAAGGGTGAGGGAGTGAGAGCACCGTTTGCTAGTCTGACGTGGAAATAAGAAACAAGAACACCAGTCGCAGCTACGAAACTACCTTACAAGGAATTTCTCAGCATTTCTGCTCCTACCCCAAAATCTGTTAAGGAATGTGAAGAATATTTGTTCATGCTGTAGGAAGGGGTGAAAAGAAGGTGTTATATGGGTGAACAACAGCACTGGTGGAAACAGGGCGCTGAGGGAAGAGCTAAGATTTTTGTAAAAGCTTTTTGGCAAGAATGCATCTCTAAAGCTATTTTTTTTTGTATATGAATATCCCATTTTCCTCATCCTAGAGAGGAAAAGGTACTGGGGATAAAACTTCAAACTACTCTTGAGCATCTCACAGGGTTTTCACTCTGTTTTTTAAGTCCTGTCTCAAATAAGCTCCTACTCGAGTCAATAGAAATTTGCTTTACTCCTAACACTATAAAAACCGAGTAAGCGCTTTGAGATTTGCCCCATTGATTTTGCCAAGTTTTGGTTGAATGAGAACTTAATAAAGATTTTGGATTGTGAAGATAAAGAACTGACTTTTGACATCCTGATTCAATTTCTAGCCAGTCATTTTACGGATTAACTCCCATTGAGTTCAGCGGGAGCATGTCAGTGCAAGGGCTGAGTCAGGATCCAGCCCTCGGTCCACTGCCAAGAGTCGATCGTCTGCTGCCTTTAATCTGCCCATCGAGCGAGGATTTCAGAATTTCGGGGGAGCAACAACCACTGTCTCTGTGCCGAGTTCGATCGTGGAGCAAGGGTCGTGTTGGCTGCGGGCTGCAGAAAGTTAAAAGGAGGCGAAGCAGAAGGAGGGATGGGGGGGACATTGGGAAGGATGGGGAGGACATTGGGTCCCTAGAAGAGAAAGGGGAGGTCTTGTGGGCTACGGTGCAACCCATGTGTGTTGGCAGAGGAGAGCGTCTCAGTAGTTGGTGCAGGGAGAGCCTGTGTTGGGTTAAGCTGGTGTTGGGTTAAATCCCAGCGTGTAGGAGGAGCAGTGCTGTGTGGGGATCGTGCCTATCTGGCGATGCGCAGAAGGTACCGGGAAGGTGAGCTGAGTGCCTTGCCGTGGCGAGGAGCATTCACCACGCTGATCTGCACAATCATCTTCAAAAATCAGTCCACATTTGGAGATCAGTGGGCTGAGAAAATTTGTGGCCACTCCTGTTGTAACTATCCCTTTGTCAAAGGCAGAAGTCAGACTGGTTTCGTATGACGTTGTTATGTTTCCTTTTCTATTATTCTTTCACGTCTTTTGAAAATCACTTATGTCTACCCATTTGAGCACATTCTTGAGGTATCCAGGATATTCCCATCTGATTTTGGTAGGATATAATGTAGCGTTTTGATAAGTTCTCTCATATATAACAAATATATTTAAGAAAGGGAAAAAGTCTCTAATTTTGAGAAGGGGGTGCTTTTTTTAAAAAAGGAAGACTGTGTAGCTTATGGTAGAGACTAATAAACCAGCAACATTTTGTTTAGAAACATGATTTTATTTTTTTTTTGAGTTACATAAGCACGACGTAGTCTCTTAAACATTTTAAATCAATTTTCTTTGCGCTCTTAGGATTCAAAAACCACAAAATGGATTTCTTTCAAGTTTCTTGTATGCCAGAGTTCAGCCCAGAGGGATTTTTTTTTTTTTCCCTGTGGCTTAGAATAGGGTTTGGTAATGAAAAACCTGACAGATCCTTTACTATACTGTCACTAAGTACAATACTTTAATATATAGTATGAGATTAACTTGTATTTTAATAAAGTATCATGAACAGAGTAAAGGGAGCATTTCAAAAGTATTAGTTGAAATCTCTGTGAGTTTGGTTTGACCCAGTGGTAAGAGAATGCACCTTTTTTTGTTTCTATGGTTCAGTCAAGTGAGACCATGAGTGGCAAAACTGTGATATAGGAGCTTTGGCCTTTCAAATGGTTAAATATTTCAGTACTCTATTCTTTACAAAAGCTGATTCCTTTTGAGAATGTAGCTCCTCTGTTAGCTTCACAGAATAATACAAATGTGCTGAAATTCTTTGTGTAACATAACCCTTCTTCCCATTTATTCCTGAAAAAAAATACAAGAATGTGTATATATATGGTTTATATGCATTCTTGTTGTATGGATTGGCACACACATATGTAAAAATACATATATATATTTGTATATATGTATATTTATGTACCTTTGTGTTATATGTCTGAAGTATCCAGTACTGGCTATTGGCAAAGAGAAGATGCAGTTTATAGCAGGACTTTGGATCTGATCCAGTGTATTAAATCTTACAGGATGTAAAGCTTGATAAGATTTGTGAGAGCCCTGGTTACTTAGGTAAGAAAGATGCCCATAGTTGGCTCAGCAAAGACTAAAAACCTTCATTCTTTGGAGCAAGCTCTAATTAAGGGAGTAATGAGCAACATCCTGGTGCTGATAATATCTCCTGTAGCTGGCTGCTGGGAGGTTGTTAGGTGGGCTCTGCAGCGCAGGGACGGACTGCAACTGGGGAGGAGGTTCTAGACCATTGGTCTCATTTCAAATGGCAATTTCCATCTTATAGTTCACATGATGCACTCCAATCTAAACCGCATGAAGATTTCTGTAGAATAATGTCATACAGAGTTATTTCAACTTTACCAAAACAGGAGTCTAGTCCCTACTGGGTGGAACAGGAGCCCATGTGTGAAGTCCTGTGCACCGTGGCCTCTGTGTCACAGGTAGGTTACAAGTATTGGGCACCTAACTGATTAAGCATCCACTGAATTAGTCTTTAGATGTTTATGGGCGCTGTAAAAAGCGGAGCCCTTTCTCCATGTTTCTGCTAGGGTAGTTGTATACGGTGGCTGTCCGATCCCCGTTGCCCATCCATATTGACTCTGAAAGTGGAAGCTATAGCGTTACGTAATCTTGTCTGGAAGGCAAATATCAGCTCATTTGACCAGATATAATCTACCCCCAAATGTCTACACTACTCACCATCGAGGTGAGTGCTTTTAAAAGGCTTCTTAAAATAAGCACAAGTTTTAAATTGTATGTTTAGCTCACGGTGAAATAACTAGTATTTAACTTGAACATTGGTTTCCCTGTGCCACGCACTGCTGATTTACTGAAGCTGGACAAAGTAATTCCCATCAGCATTGATTGAGAATGTCCAGGTTTTGCCTTTCAATTAATTATGAAACAATCTGTTGTCAGCATTCCCAACAGACAGTGGGACTTTGCCATTCAGAGTTAATGTGGATGAATGTGGATGTACTGAGACACTGGGAAGAAAGGCTGTAATGAAATTCAGACTGAACTGAACTGCAGAAAAAGGGCAGAGAGGAGAAGAAAAGAACGAGCACATTGAGATCCTGGACAAATAGAGAGGGGCTGATGAATCGTTCAATTCAAGCAGGCAGCATGGCTGCTGAGCTCAGAGGGACTTGGCATGAGGAGCGAGTAACGCGACATCCCTCAGCGCGCAAAGTCCATCTGGGCCCCAGAAATAAGCTGGGCTGGGGGGAACGGGAGCAATGGAAATGGAAAACCGAGAGCTGCTTTCCTGAGCTGTCACCGAGGTGCTGGGGTGTTCGCACGTTCCTCAGCTTCCAGGTGCTCATCTGCGATAAGGAGGTTGTAGCAGCAGCAAAAACTTTCAACCTAGATAACGTTCACGTAGCTTCATCGTCATCATCTCTCTTTCATTAGTGTTTGTTGCTAACTACTCCTCCCTCAGAGCGCAGGGAGGAATGTTATATGAATGCAGATGAGTGAAAAGGTCCACCGGTGTTGATTGCTGATGGGCCTACATGGGTAAGACCCTGAAAGGTGGTGTGTTTCACTCAGGGACGCTTGTCCCTCCAGGATGCTTGTGCATATTCCTCCCTGTCTGTAGTTAGGTGGATGTGTGGAGACGTTCAGTGTTCATCCAGCTCTCTAAGGGGATTCGGTTCCCCAAGGATGCCTGCGGGTCCTGGAGGGATTTGCAGAATGCCACAACCAGGTGGCTCCCCAACACCCAGCGAAGCGAGTTTGGTCAGGTACATAATTCACATATTCCGAGATGCTGGGCTGATGATTCTTCGGGCCAGCAAAATGCTCTTTGAAAATCTGGCCCCCCCACAAAAAAATCATCCAAAATACGACTTCATTGCACATGGGAAATTTGGAAGCTCTAGCCTGTGCCATATGTACTGCATGACACAGATACTGTATGAGTTTGCTTTGTGATGATATTTTTCCCTCAGTAACTTTAAAAGTCATTTTCCTTCTGTATTTTTAATGCCACAGGGTTTGCGCCTGCTGAGAAATTAGCAGAAAGCCACGCAGTCCATCCATCATTGTTGGTGTTTTTGTTGTGGGGTCTTTTTTTCTCCTCGCATTGTATATTGAAACCCATAATTAAGACTAATCTTTTAAATGCCTTTGTGGAAGAGGAACACAGCAGGCACAGAATGGACTTTTTATTAAAATTAACAAAAGAAATGAAATTTGTGCATAACATATAATTGCCGAACGTAGACTTAATAATTAAAATTACTTCTGTAAGCCTGTTTGTATGGATATTGAGTAAATAAAATTGCTGTTTACTGGTAGATCGATATTTCTGTTTGCAACAAAAATTTATAATTTATGATAAACAGTTCTTCTGTTATAAGCTATGAAATTCAGTGGAATGTGTCCAGCATGTTAACGGCAACAAAAATAATCAAGAGTCACCAGCAGTGGTTGAGAACTGTGTATTTATAGTTATATCTGGGCAGAAGAACTTCTCAAGTAGAGGATGCTATTCAGATCCTGAGGTGTGTTAGCAGCGTTACCGTTCATCGTGGCCACCTTTTGGGACTTAGATAGACCCTCTTCTTGAAGTATGTGCTTATCTGCTGTCGTGGCTCTAACTAGTGACCTGTGCTGAGTGGGTCAGAGCACATGCCAGTGCGTTTTATAAGCGTGGAAATGCTGCTATTTACAGCTGTCAAGGGAATGATGTTATAAATAAGCATTGATTTGGGTTTTTTTAGCCTCTCCAATTTAGCATTTAACAGTCCTGTTTTTGATAACTGATAAAACTGCATTGGTTTCTTACTGATATTGATCACTCCAGATTGTGTTTTAATATTCTGGAAGATTTTTAAAAAATATTTTTATCCCTCTTTTGTCTGTAGCTTTGCTTCAAAATCAACTCCAGATTTTAATCTCCTTAAGACGACATGAATGTTCAAAAGAGGGATTGGGTGATTTCTCTCTTGGGTGGTACAAGTTGATTATCTTGCTGATTGCCATTTCTCCCTGTTAAATGGTTTTAGAGACTACCTAGGAGCTGGAATGCCCCAGATGTAGCTTCTTAGCAGATGATGAATGTCTTTTATAACATGCCCTTCGTAGGGGCTTAGACGGTCTGGAAGGATTCACAATAATACCTCAAGATTACTCTGAGCACACATAGACAAGAGCAGACCAGCTTATGTTTATTCATCTTTCATGAAGCATATGTAGCCAAGGAGAGCAAGGTTGCTTTACGATTCACTGGGGTCATTGAACATCAAACATGTCCGAGACCTTTGAGTGTACAATGTTAAGACCGTGCTGCTACTGTGGGCAAAGATGACATTTTGAACCGGCACAGTCTGCTGTCATGTGTCATTTTTCCCTTTTCCCGCTTCACCGTCTCTTTTTTCTGTTTTTTTTGTTGGTTTTTTTTCCTTTCTTTTTCCCCTCTGAATATTCCAGGATTACACTAGTTACCAATGAGCTTTATTTTGGAATGGAAAAGCTAGCGTTGACAGAGGGGCAACTTGGTGAGGAACAATCACTCTAAACCATCATAGAATCATAAAATGGCTTGGGTTAGAAGGGGCCTTAAAGATCATCCAGTCCCAACGCCCCTACCTAAGGCCAGGGACGCCTTCCACTAGACCAGGTTGTGCAAAGCTTCATCCAGCTTGGCCTTGACCACTTCAAGGGATGGAGCATCCACAGCCCCTCCTAGACAAGCTGTTGTAGTGTGTCACTACTCTCATAGGAAAGAATTTTTTCCTTACGTCTAATCTAAATCTCCCCTCTGTCAGTTGAAAGCCGTTATCCCTTGTCCTATCACTATGTGCCCACATAAAAAGTTCCTCTCCAGCTTTCCTGTAGGCCCCTTTTTAGGTATTGAAAGACTACTGTAAGGTCTCCCTGGACCCTTCTCCAGGCTGAACAACCCCAACTCCCTCAGCCTGTCCTCATACGGGAGGTGCTCCAGGCCTCTGATCATCTTTGTGACTCTCCTCTGGACTTGCTCCAACAGGTCCATGTCCTTATGTTGGGAGCCCCAGAGCTGAATGCAGCACTGCACGAGGGGTCTCAGGAGAGTGGAGAGGAGGGAAGAATCACCTTCTTGACCTGCTGGCCAGGCTTCTTTGATGCAGCCCAAGATAGAGTTGTCTTTCTGGGCTGCAAGCACACTTTGCTGGGTCATGTTGATCTTCTCATTAGTACCCCCAAATCCTTTTCCTCAGAGCTGTTCTCAATCCATACTCCACTTGGCCTGTATTTGTGCTTGGGATTGCCCTGAGCCACGTGCAGGACCTTGCACTTGGCCTTATTGAACTTCATGAAGTTCACACTGGCCCACTTCTCCAGCCTGTCAAGATTCCGTCTGGATGATGCCCGATCCTTCCAGTGTGTTGACCCCACCGCACAGCTCAGTGTCATCTGTAAACTTGCTGAGTGTGCCCTGGATCCCACTGTTGTCAACAAAGATATTAGAGAGCACCTTAATCCTGCTAAGGTTGTGTCATTATAAGAAAGTAACTTTAACCCCCTGAAGAGGTGTAATGGAGTTGCAAGCTTGAAAATTGCTTTCTTGAGGTGCTGCTGAACTTTCAGCAAGAGGGTTTAGTGCGTGTTGTGGTTTTCTTTTTGCTCGATGACGTGGCTTTGGAAAATGCAGGAGTCTGCAGGTCACTCTGCATAGCTTTTGACACAGGGATTTTCATTCAGGAAAGCTTGGAAACCTTTGTCAGGCCTGTATGATATGATCAAGTCCTATTTACAGCTTGATCCTGGAGTTAAAGGCTGTCACAAAGGTTGTCTTGTGTAGGAATGAGCCTGCCCATGTTTCAAAATTTTCCTGAAAGTGTGAGAAGGAGGAGAAAGGAAGAATATGACCAACATTTGCAGTTATATTAACTAAATTACTAGAATGAAGCACAGTATTTGCATCGCATCTGGATCGGGCCATTGTCCGCAGTGACTGGGAGATGAAGCCTCAAGAATGATACTGGAGCTCTACGGAAACCCTAAGGAGTAATTGCTCCAGCTGTCTGGCTGGAGATTAAGCAAAGATCCGGTTGTGAGGATCTCTCAGCACCTTCTCCTACAGCATTTATAGTAGGGTGCCCTTTGCTTTCGCTGGGATAAAGCCACGGAGGCAGTGAAGTTACATTAGTGCTTTACAACTCTTGTCATCTCTTGAAGAAGAAATACATGCAGTGGAACTTTTTGCTCGAGTGTCTCTTTTATCTTCTTGGAGCTAATATCAGCCATGGCGTTTACTTGTTCTGTGGTATTGTCTGGGAAGCGTTTCCTTTCTTCTGTAGTCTTGGTATTTTCCTTTCTCTTCTAAAAGAAAAAGAAAAAAAGACAGCAAAATGCAAGCAAACAAAAAAATGAAGGCATCTCAGCCCTGACCTCCTTCCCTGACCAACACATTGAAAGGCTTTAATAAAAATAACTTTTGGCAGCTGTGTTTGAGTGACCAATGTGGAATGGGATGTGACACTGGAGCATAAACAAAATGTATAAATGTATGCGGCGTGCAATACTACAGCTGGAATAAAAGATTCAGATGCCTCCTCTTTTTGACACATTGCATTGTAAGGTCACAAACTGAGCTGAAGACGCAACTTGAGGAATGAAAATGTCTAGGTTGGTGTAAACTGATTTTAACCCCCTCAGTATTTCAAGATAAATAGTGTTAACTTGAAGGCGCCACATTCTCACTTTAGATTCAGCCTCTCTGCTTCCTGTAGAGCATTTTAAATCTTAGGGGCCTGAGCCAGCCACAAATTAGGGAATAATGGTGGTAACAACACGGTTGTTTCATGGTGTTGGTCTCGGAAAATTAAAGGAATTCTTGGTGAGTCACCAGCAGCTTGATTTTTTTGTTGTGTTTTTTTTTTTAACTCCCAGCTTTTGATTGTATTAATTTTTAAATTCTTCAATGAAAACTGGTGTGGTAAGATCAAAATCATTGCTGTGAAAAAAAAAAGCATGTTTTTACAGTTCAGTTCCTTTTTTTTTTTTTTTCCTCTTATACCTGGTAAGAAAAGATGTCATTAGGAGGACTGGCAATTTTCACCTCAAATGAAATGTCGGCTCTAATATTTCATATGAGTATCTATGTCTTTGTTAAGGTCTCATTATCTCATGAACATGTGGACCAAGTCCAAAAGAATTATATCTTTAATATTTGTCTATCAGTCTTATGTCCTTTCTGCTTCTAATAGAGTTGAGACAGGGAGGGTTTGTTAGTGCAGGGGTTACTTCATTAGTTTGATTCGACATGTCTTGGTTTCACAGTGCTTTCAAGAGACATCATGAAATAAATTCAGAATGTGTTATGAGGATGCCCACAGAGCAAATAACATGGGCAAATTACTTCACTGCTAAAGGGAAAATAAAAATCACATATCTACTGCAGACAATATGACAAAATAGAGCAGAATGCAGGGGGGGAAATCTCCTGTAAATACTGCGCATTCATATTCATCTCTTTTACATTAAAGCAGTAGAACCCATAGAAAACTGCACTTAGGAAAAGAAAACATTTTGAAGAAACAAAACAAATAGCCAAGTGCTGTAGAAGCAAAGTGAAGCTTTTAAAGCCCTGCTTCCTAGCAGAATAATCTTATTATGTAACTTAGAGTGGCTTTTAATTATCTGCACAACTCCAGCAAGCAAAGCGGTGGTGAACTTGGCGCTGTATGGCACTATTTAAGTTGTTACGTATTTGGCAGCAACAGGGTTTTAAGTAAGACGGCACCTTTGTAAATTTTACTATATGTGAGTAATTTGGAAATTCTCCTATGTGCTGGGAGCTGGTTAGCAAACGTATCCCTGTGGATTAGTTTTGTATGCAGGGGGTATTAACTTGGGGAGAACCAGCTCTCCAAATGAGTTGGTTTCACGTGTGTGTGTGCATATTTTGAAAGGAATTAATGAAATCATCTTTCCTGGAGGGATGGATTTGGGTGTCCATAGCTTGGAGAAACTGGCAGTGAGCTGGAAGTTTGCGAGACGCTCTCCTGTAGCGATAAGACTGTGGTGTTTTATTATGGGTCTGACAAATGCAAAGCGTACTGAGGTTTATAGAGATGTTCCTGGTGACTTCAGCAGCAGCAGGATTGAGACTTCAGAAGTTTCTGTGAGAATAATCTCTATGGATAGCTCGTTTACAAACATGAGTGGATCATTTAGACTCATGGGGCGTGTTTATTATTCACATAGAAGTGATTAATATTCAAGCATAAGGGAACTTACTCCTCTTAGTTGTTTGCCTTACAGGAACTGACCCTTTTTTTCTTTCCAAATGACCCCTTTGCCACGTGTCCTGCCAGGAGTCACACATGTGGCGTGGTAGGATAGAGGGACTTCATCTGACAAAGGGGAGGATTTTTAACAGGATGCAACTTACCCATTTAGAGCAATTAGACTTGTTATTTCCTGCCTAAAGAGATTCATTTGAGGAGTTTGCAAAGCAAGTTAGATATGGGCCTTATCAATTATATATGAGCATACATACAATTCTAGCTGAAATTGTGTTCCCATCCCTTTGGTTATTTTATGATTGATATAAACTCCAAACCAAAGTAGGACATAATTATCTACAGCAAGGTTGCCACTTCGTTTTGCAAACACGAAGTATTCATATATTAGAAAGCATTTATTTAAATATTCCCTTAAAATTCAGCATCGTTGTACTGTATATAATGTTAAAATTAACAGAAAATGGAAAGTATTTAACGACATGCAAATTATGAAGGATGATGTTTGGGGCAAAAAATTTCATTTGGGGCTTTGCTTTGGAAAGGAACATTTTTTTTATATATATGTATATCTTCTAAATGACAAAGTCTCAGAAGGAACAGCATCAGGAAGCCCAGTTGCTTGGTATTTTTAAAAAGCTCTCCAAAGGCTTGATTCCTTAGCATTCCAATGTTAAAATACTGCACTCATTAGTGTAGGGATTAGTTCTGTGTGAGCTAGCATGTATACACAGACTGTAATTAGAGGTTTTATTTGATCTTTTATGTATTTGATGGAAGCAGTGTGAGGAAAAGAGTAATCTCAAAAAAATGTTCCCTTTCTCCTGTGGTTGCTCCTCTGATGGTGCTTACAGGGCTTTCCTGAAACTCCTGCTGCAGTCTGGGGGCCAGCAGTGCCTGTTGGTGGGATCTTACAGGCGCACAGACCCACTCTGTGGTGGGGCTGGTGCCAATATTCCTTCTCTCCTTCCCGGTGGGATTCTTCTTTCTTCCTCTTCCTCACCAGGGAGAAAGGAAGAACCAGAAATCCCTTTGCAACAGAGTCCCAACATCTATCTGAAGGGATGGGTGACACCCATCTGGGGGTCAGTGTCTCTTTTGTCGCCTGGGTATTCTGAGGGGAGAATTTGCTGAAGTGAGTTATGGTTTTGCTGGTGACACCAGGCAGGGCTGTTCCACTAAATGCAAGAGGCTGCTCTGGATTTTTACTTCTGACTTCCATGCTTTGAGTTTCTCTAAAATCCTTCTGATGAGCTGCCATTCTGCTTTTTTGCCTTCTTTACATAAGGAGAGGAATAAAAAGTGTGTTGACCCAGACTCAACATGTTTAACTATTCCTCAACGCTGCCTCCACATGTGCTGAAAACTTCATTATTTGCAAACCCTCGCTTTGCAGGTGCAAAAAAAAAAAAAAAATCTGCTCACATTTCGACATTTTTGGAAATCCTTTAAATAGCCTCACACCTACATGTCCCAGAATTTTCTCCTGGATTAGTATGACACACGGTTCCTGCTGCTGTTTCTGTTGGGTTTGGGGTTCCTCCGTAGGGTGATGTTAGTCCACGTGCAAATATAGGTGCAGGTTTGTGCCCGCTGGTGCTGGAAAGTAAAAATCCATCTCTTCTCCAGAATAAATTCTTTCATTTCCTGCAGACTGCATTTGAATTTATTACAAAATACAATGAGACTTTGCACTTCTGGAAGGCAGTACATGCCACCTACTTGACTTTTTGTTATAGTGTGAGGGAAACATTAGCAAAATCATATTTCATGAGGTGAAGAAGAAACTGTGACATCCTGACACCCACATACCAGGAGGAAAAAAAAACCAAAACATATTAGACTAGAGCTGTAATTTCACTCTTCTCAAAAAAAAAAAAAGCTAAGAAAGAAAAACTTCCGCCACTCTTCTTTCCCGTGTATTTTTTTGTTTTTATGTTCAGTGTAATGGGGGAAAAAAAAAATCTCTTTCATCCTATTTGGTGTCAAAGTCTCTTTGATAGAAGGGATGTCAAAATGTGGCCCTTGATTTAGGTCATCCGTGTTGCCACAGGTTGGATGTGGGAAGAATGTGCCTCATTGTGTAATAATCCCAGACTCTCTATGCAGATGTAACGTTGTCATTCTTGCAGGCTTATCTTTTGTTCTGGAATACACAGTGGAATGGGAGGTACAATTTAATGTGAATTACCTACAAATTGTATATGGTGCCAGTAAGTAGCTCTTTGCAGTACCTAGGATGACTGTTCTCTCACTGACAAACCGAACAATGTGTCTTCTGTGAAACGTGGAGAAAAATAATAGTCTGGTGCAGTAGAATACATTTAAACTGTGAGGCAGCAAAATATATTGGATAATTTTTCTATCTATTTATCTGTCTTCCTCCCTGCCTTTGTATATGTATATATAGATGCTTCTAATGGCAATTTGACATCATTAGGAAATAGACACCTAACTATCTTTTTAAATTTGGGTACAAATGCCCCTAAGTGGAGAAGCCTGATTTGCAACCGCTACTTATCCGCTCTCTGTCAGGCACCTAGCGGACAGCGCAGGGTCTTGGCAAAAGAACTGTTTGTCCGTGAGTATACAGGAGCTGACTTCTCGGGCTACGTGGCCATGCACATAGGAAAGGATGGAATCCATTGACACTGAAACAGTAGTTACCTAAAATGAGGCAGGTTATTCTTCCATTACAGCATATGGTGAACTTGTAAAAATTTGGAAGGCTTGGTGAAAGAACGGACTTTAAGATAATCAGATTTGTCATCTTGTCCCTGCTGCAGTGTAAGAGAATTACTGGAGCTGAAAGTGTTCTTGTCGTAGATTCACAGCAGCTGCAAACCAGCTTTCAGCGCTGCTGCTTCCCCTGGGCTGCCTCCTGTAAATGGCTGGTGTCCTCGGAACTGCAGCCGGTTCTTGGCTCCATCTCGGATCCCGCAAGAGCAAGAGCCCTGGGGCTGCTCTCCTGGTGGTAGGACACGGATCTGGGGACTCCTGAGCGCGCGGAGCTAAATTGCTGTTAACGCTCTGCCTGTTCTTTCTGTTGCACAAACGGGTAAAAGGTTAACGTCGGGAGTCGTGCGTAACGCACAGACGTGGCGTTGGGAAGTCAAGAGTTTGAAGGGATGTATCTAAAGACCGAGTTTAGCGTTCCCAAGGCATCGTGTGACCAGCGGCCCACTCCTTTTGGATGGGCTAAAACCAGTGTCATGGGGCACAGGCTCATGAACCGTGTCCCTGGCCAGGGTAGGACAGGAGTTCAAAACTCTGCTCTTGCGGGTTAGATGAATGTGCTGCTGCCCCTGCTTTTGATGCTGCTGCCTTGAGTGTGAGACTTCCCTGTGTCCAGATGTTTTCTGGATTTGTCCAGATGGTTCTCTGGAGACTACCAAGCTGTTGCTGACAAAGGGAAGAGAACAAAATGGAGATTTTCAAATCATTACCCGTCAAATCTGAAAGAAATTTCTTGGACCAAGGAAAAGCCTTCAGGGCTTTTTCTGAGTTTCTAAGGCTAGCTGCAAACAATGACGGTGCTAAGAACTCAAAAGAAGGTCGCAATAATATTTTATAATGGCAAGTGTTAGGTAGCCTAAATGCAAGGATTGGAGCCAGCTCTCCCCATAAATAATATATATAAACAGAAAATCGGGAGAGACAAGAGGTCTGTGTTATTCCTGCTAACATGCAGCAGTATCTTTTTAATGGGGAGGAAAAAAAAATACATACAGAAAGTACTGAAAATGTTGAATACTTTTTCAAGCTGCTCTTGAGAAACCGTGTCTTTGTGTAAAGATGGGAATGACAGCTCATAGTACATTAAAGTGAATAGAGTTCCCAAGTCATTCAGCAGTGGCAGAAATTCACTTAATCTCAGTTTGATGTAAGGCGCTTTTTTTTTTTTTTTTGCTTTTTTTTTCCTCTCCTTCCCACCAGAATGATTGTCTGGATATGTATGTGTGCTCTTGCTCTCTCTGCTTCCCTCCCCAGATGATGGCGAGGGGTGTGTGTGCGCACACGAACCATTTCTGACATTCAGGATGCTAAGAAACGTTGGAGTTGACTTCGCTTGTACTATTCTAATTTATACCTTTAAAAGAACTTTCAAAAATAGTGCAGACAGACTTAGGAAGGCTCTTGTTTATCGTTACCCAACCCAAGAGACAGAAGAAAATGAAGGCATAACCTCAGTTCCTTCATTTTATTTTATTAAGTCCTTGATAGAATCATAGAGTGGTTTGGGTTAGAACGAGCTTGTAAAGATCATCTAGTCCAGCCCCCTGCCCCGTGCAAGGACATCTTCCACTAGATCAGGGTGCTCAAAGCCCCACCCAACATGGCCTTGAACACTTCGTGCTGATAGGAACATAGCAGGACTAACCCATGGTTAGGGGTTGAACTAAGTGTTCGAAATGATTGCAAAGCCTGACAAAAAAATCTTTTAGCTGTAGGACCGGGAAAGCTACTGAGCAGAATGGACGTTTTGTAGCTTCTTCATCATTTTTTCAACCGCTCTAAGAGATGTAGAACCTCATGAGATGCTGTTGCAGGCAGACATGCTTCCTGCCTTTAAAATTCCGCTTAATATTGAGTGTGAAATCTTTGGCTCTCCTATTTGCATTTGCAGAAAGCCAGCTGGAGTAAATTCAACTCTGTTACAATAAAAATTCGTAGGCTAGGCTTCTCTCCAGTAGCGTTCTTGCTGCACTTCTGCTCTAAATCAAACCGTGGCCATCTAGAAAATTGCAGAGAGGCAAAACCTGAATTTAAGATGTAGCTGTAGAGCAAGGGAGCTTGGGGCTTGGTCATTTAAAAGGCTTTGGACAGCGAGCTGACCTCTGTAATGATACCTGCAGCGGGTCGTAGTCTGCGGTTTGCATGTGTTGGGTGTCCAGGTGTGGGGGTTTTGCCTGCTGGACCCGTGCAGGCAAATGGCAGGTTATAGATACCGAAGCAGGTGCGAGTACAAAGCAGGCAATGACTAATTTGTAGGATGTCCCTGTAATTTCATGCATATTAAGCCAGTTATGCAAAACGGTTTCAGTACAGCCTTTACATTTTGGAAGCACAGATTTTGCACATTCGAGTTGATGAGTGAAAATAAAGCTCCTAGCTGTTTGTGCAGATTAGCATTTGAATAGCCACCTCCCCAGTTTGGGGGCAGAAAGGGAGATATCCCATGTGGTTAGTCATACAAGTAATTCTGAGTGGTTATTTTTAAAACTCCAGTGTCAGTAAAGTTATTTTGAAACAAATTATTTCTATTTTCGTCGTTAACTAAACTGCGTTTGGGTTCTGTTGCCCAATATTCGGTATCCTGCAGAATTCATTTGCCAATTACTTTTAAACATCAGCAACTCCAGTATCCTTTCCAACATTAGAGAAATTTAAAAGAGAGCTCCATGCAGAAATGATCTGATCTAGCAACATTAGGATTATGTTTCGTAGAGTTTTTTTTTCCGGGTGGAAGTAGACCAGTATGTTCTCAAATTGTAATTTTATACTTTTTTTTTTTTTTTTTTTTTTCCAAAATGCAGGAGAACTTGCCAGTTTTTTACGGAAAGAATAAGAATTTTCACAAAACTCCTGTAGATCTACAAACTGTTCATAAATTTATTGACAGTTGGCAGCCCTGCTGTGCATGCTGTACTGTTATATATCTGCCTTCTTCACATCTGCTTTGTCGGGGTATAAGACAGCCAGTCAAAAGTAGCTTAAGGAGGCTTAGCAGTGTCTGTAAATAAAATGGGGGAAAAAGCTTTATTTTTCTCTTCCTCCAAGATTTATTTTTTTTTTAACGTGAAAAGGATTTTAATGAAAGTCTTGAGTCTAAGAGCAGCAAGTGCAAAACAAAAGGAGTCTAGCTCCCGAGTTTCCTGTGGATAATTCCCTCAGATGCGACACGAAGGAGTGGAAAAGAGCATCCTCCATGCAGAAAGTGGTCTCTATTACCAGCAGAATCATTCTCTTGTTACTGCTTTTACTGTTGATTAAAATAGGTAATATTCATGTTAGGATCCCTCTGTTAACAGGTAATATTTAGATTATAACAGCATCCTGGCTGGTTTTTTTTTTTCATCTTCTTCCATAACAAGACTACTTGGAGCGTGACAGCTCAGAATATCAATGTATTTCCAAATCTTTCATTTTACAAGGAAAGGAAATCTTTCATTTTACAAGGCTGCTTTGGTTTTATTCCTGCAAAGTTCTCTTGCACAGAACTAAGCCCGGAGAGGCTCCTGCGGTTTGCTCGGCTCTGATGCATTGCCCTGTGGATTCCGCTGACCACGCTGTATAAAAAATTGCACCCCTCCTGCCCAGTCCCTCCAAAGTCAAATTTAACTGGGAAAATTGAAGTACAGTGTCTGGGGCTTAGTGAAGCAAGGCAAATCCTTTCTATAAGCTATAGAGGTGACCTTTTAAACCACCTCCCACACCAAGCCTCCTCCTTTTATTTTTGACACTAAATATAAACCAGAGGGAAGGGCTGGCGAGAGGGCTGTGATACTTGTGCTCTGCTTGTGACTTTTAAAAGAATTTTACGCAAAACTAGGAATCTTTTCCGGTTTGTGCTGTGACACAGTTCGAGGGACTTTGGTGCCATGACAAATGACAGCGTTAACTCGACACCCTAATTCAGGTGAACAGAGCCATTGGCCAGATTTGATCCTTCCATAGGCAGTGGGTAAGCACAACGACAGAGCTGCTGAATCAGACGATAGTTTCAATGTCTACTTCATTTTAATTTTGCAAAACAAGCCTAAGAAGTATTTTTAGGGAATGTTTAAAGTACAAAGGAATACTTTGTTTAAAAATAGATTTTTGACAATGTAAAATAGGTTAGTGCTTCCTTTGAGGCAAACAAACAACCCACTTAAGAATTAAAAAATTTCCAAGCAAATGATTTGGAAATCTTTCCTTCTTGAAGCATGATCAAAGTAAAGTCTTGACAGGTAGCATTTATCACAGGTAGTACCTTCTGCTCAGTAAGTACTTGATGAGGCAAAAAGAAGAATTAAAATGGTGGTTCGTAGTTACATGGGTATCTATCGTACTTCGAGCATAAAAAGACTCCCTTTAGGAAAAAAATCGGTTTGCACGGAAGCCGCTGCTCCGTTTTGCAACTATGAGCTGGTCGTTACATAACCCGATGGCTGGTGAGAAGAAACAGAAATGGAGAAGAGGCGTTGGATTGCTCTTTCCAGCCCACCCTGCCAAGCAAGGTTGGTTGGCCACTCGTGCATTTATCAGGATGCTGGTCCTCTGAACCGTTCCATGCAGTGAGACTTCAGCCTTGCTTCTGCAGTATCATCCCATCATCTTACGTGGAGCACTTGAGTGCTTAATTTGCAGCCTGGAAATGAACCAAGTGAAATCAATAAGGATTAGTAAGGGTCTGAGGAGAAAACTTCCAAAGGTGTAGAGGACAGTTAGGGCATCTCATTCTTTTGGAAAGCCATAGGAAGTCAAACACCTAGTACATACCTTCAGACATTGTAAATCTTTCCATAAGGCAAAAGAAAACATGCTTTGAAATGTTGTGCTGCATTCAGAGAAGGAAGCTCTCTATGGTGACTTCCTCCTCTGTCTTAATATTCAGCCTTCACTTCTCTTCAGTAATTTAATTCCTTCTTTGCTGGATACAGTAGCTGACACCCTTCTCAATATTCACTTTCTTCTTCCTTGCTTTTCTTGAGGTCAGGCTTTGAACCAGTGCATTGTGCTGTAGGTGCTGAAATTATTTATCTTTTTTTTAAAAAAAAACAACCAGATTTTTTAAAAGAAAAAATTTTGCTTCCCCTCTTTTTCAACTTCCTTTGGATGTCAGAACATTCCCTATTCATGGAATAATGCTTCCTGATTTTAATTGTTTAGAAGCAGAAAATTTGACAGCAAACAGGGAGATAACATGATAACTGAGATCCTGCTGAGAATGCAAAACCAAAAGGGGTCTAGGTTGTGGTTTTAAATACTTCTAAATTGTCGTCATTCTTATGACTTTTCCTAAACACCTTTTCAAGAAGAATTATGGTGCAATAGCAACAGATTTCAGATCTTGCTTGTAATGTAGTCAGTCTAATACTTTTTGAGTGGGTACAAGGTGTACAGTTAATTATCCACCCCCATGAAAAGTGTGTGTTTTCAAGAACAGCTCTGTCAAAATTTAGTGAGCGCTCTTAAGTGGTTATGAAATATAGCTGCAATGTATGGAAGGCATCCAAATAAATCCTGTTTCAGCTTTTCAGATCTACCATTCTAGATTTATGGGCACTCTTTTCCATGCATGAAGGACAGGATCTCAGAGGAAGGAATGCTGATTCTGTTTTCCTGGTGAGAAGTGATCCTTCTCTGTATTTTACTGAGCAGCTGATTCTTAAAATAAATGCACTAAATGGGGGAAAGATTTATTAAGTATATCTGCCAACCCACAGCCCCACCCCAGATACAGCAAGAATATACAGCCTAAGCGGGCTCCAGCCTAATGGATCCAATTTAAAAGAATTTATTTAAAGAAATTTTTAGTTTTTTGTGCATCCTTCACAGCAAATGGGCTTCGGTCAGCAATATTCCCTTCAGTGTAAGTACAGAGTTGCCTGATGCCGGGATCCCGTGGGAGCCTGCGGTACGGAAGCCACACGTTTCTTGGGTACCTTTGCCTACAACTGATGTCAAACTTCTAAAATATTTAGGAAGGTGCAACTGCAAATTGCAAAGAGGAGACATTACCCGTGCAATGCTTTTAGTAATTTTTGCTGGAGGTTGCAAGACTTTGCGAGGAAGGCGTTCAGACTATTGCCTGCACTCAAATACCCCAGCTTGCACTTGCAGGAAAAATAAAGCCTTTGAGGCAGCTTTTTTCTTTTGCAGATGTAGACACTTAACTGCAAGCCACCTGATTGTCAGCAGTGGTGAGCAATCACAGCTTCCATTCAGCTTTTTGAGAGCCTCAGTGCTTGCTGCTGTTGGAAATAAGGCCACTTGTGCTTAGGTGCCTAACTTTCCGAAAGGGAGTTTGAAATTGTTTTGCCTTAAAAGGGAATTACAGTGATTTGCCTTCTTGAAGATGACTGTGCCAATCCAACACACTTGCACTATCTGTGAAGTCTGGGCTGTTCCTGGAAGTTTCACAGGTGACTTGACAGGATTCAACAATCTTTGGGAGATGACGCTGCTTTTCTCTCCGTTGCGCGCGTGCTTTGTGTTTGTCCTTGACTTTGGTGCACCAGTCAAATCTTGACTGTTGGCTATGAGAAAATGAAATGCTGTCATTGTTGTGTCTCTCTTGATCAAGATGAGTAAGAAGAGAAGAGTTAACAGACTCATAGTGTTCATAATGTTTTCCCAGCAGCCAGTATAAGGACAGACTCCTTGCTCTAGCACATGCCTGCAGTCGCTCTACTTCGTGCTGTTTGCAGACAGCCCAAATTCTTGCCTGTGTTCTGTCCGTGCGTTTCCAGAAGCCACAGATGTCAACAGCCCTTCTTGTTTAAATAACCCTGATTTGTACAAATACGGAGCACTGTCACCCAAATACAACGGGCTGCCACCCAGCTCTGCAGGTGTGTGGCTTTTACAAGTGGTGCCGGATTACTGAATAGCTAACACGTGCAAAACAGACGAAAGCTGGCGTGGAAACGAACTCAGATCTCAATGACAAACGTCTACAGAGTTCTGGCTTTCTGGAGGCATGGGACTTCCAGATTTCTGTTACCACCATTTCATCTTCAGCCTGTTGGGAACTAGGAACCCTTTGGGGATAAAGGACATTCCTTCGTGTCTGCTTCTAAGTACAAGTCGGACAGTTCCCTCAGTACTCAAAACTCCTTCCTTATCCATTCTTAAAGTTTTCTTCAATGAGAGCCCTGACTAAAGTCACCTTTTACAACTGTTCGTTGCAGCCGCCTTTGAGTCAGTTGAAGGACTGAGTGTTACATGAATGCTGTGGGGAAATTCTGGATCGATTTATTGATAGAGAGATGCATTTTTGAAAAGTTGCTCCCCCGGTTTATGACATAAGTCATCAATAACCTGTCTTTAAATCCAGCCAGTGAACTAACCTTGACTGAAACCGTGTACGGAAGCGATGCCCCAGCTCAGAAACTCTTCTGCTGGTTCAAGTCCCTGTGGATAAGAGTGTGGTTTTGACACAAGGTGCTTGCATAGAGTCCTGGATTCAGATGACTTTGGGCTTTTCGGCTCCTGATTAGTGGTTGCTGGGTCTGCAGAGACACCTCGCTAATTGGAAACATGAGGTGCAGAAACTCAAGTGGAATTTAGACTGTCTAAATCTAGGCTCAAGTGCTTGTATTTTGCATTTTTTCAAATATGCCATGGAAAAGTAAACTGATGGCAACACGTGTAAAATAGCACAATTGCTTTTTAATTACTTCTCTAAATGGGAAACAATTATGGGGAGAGTAGGCAGGAGTCTGAACAAATGTTCAAATAGCAGTTGACAAAAATCTTTTTCCAGAACATTCCATGTTTACTTTGAGGTAGGACTGCAGTGAGATATTAACGTTGTTAAATGTCTTGCTGTAGCATATCCTAGTGGGATTCCCAGTGCCTGAAAGCTGCCTTTGACACTGAGCAGAACATTGACACAATTTTCTGAATGAAAAAGGCTGACAGGTACTTGGAATTATCTACTGCCTTGCCCTTTGCCTGTTAAAATGTCTGCATTTCCTACATGTTTACTTTTCAGGCTGTAAAAAGCTGGTTGTTGTCTGTCTTTTGTACTTTACGACGCCAGACTCTGCATTCAGGAAGATGAAAACGCCTACGTATTTCAAATACATGTCATTTATTGTAGCCTTTTAGCAATCTAATTCCCTAATTACCTAGTTCTAGTTTGCCATCCTTCCCTTGCTTCTCTCCTTCTGTGATCCCTCTTTCCCCAAATTTTAAATTCCATGCAAGTACCCTGTATGGAAGTGGGCTTAGTAACAGTACTGACATACCCGAATTCCCACCGACAGCAAGTGCTGATCTGTGCAAAGGTGTGTAAATCAACTGAATGTCGCAAGTGGTTGAGAAACAACCGTAATGCAAAAATACCCTTCTGTTTAAGGCTATCAAAGGGCTTGACCTCGGATTTGCTGACAATAAAGAAGATTCCCACTTGCTTAAGTGGACTGTGTATCGAGCCATAGACTTTTCAGTGGACTTTTTAATACTCACTAGACCAACAACACGAAGTGACCGGAGAAAGTCTAAAAAAGAAAGTATTAGAACAGAAGGAAATGAAATGCAGCTAAAGAAAATTGATTTTGTTTCATCAAATACTTTTTGAAGTTATGAAGTTGCGGTATTTATCTTAGAAATACTTATTTTCTGCATGGATTTCAGAGCTATAAAAATATACATTCTCCTTTGTCAACAGTTTTTTCCTAAAAGGGCTCAGTTTAGATAGCTGGACATGCACTAATCCCTTTTTATTCTACAAAAGAAAGAATAAGAAAAAGCAAAAACAAAATTACTGGAGTCCTTATGAACTCAAAACAATTTGTTTAAATACATTTTATGCCAAATTTGCATACTGAGCTGGGAAGCTCTTGGAATGATTCACATGGACTTCAGAAGCCCAAACTCTCAAGTAGTACAAAGGACAAGAAATATGAAAAATCGTGTCTAATTTCTGGGTTTGGGATAACCCTATATATTTTCACTTGGATATAACCCTTTATCTAAAGGGTTATAGCCTGAAAGGGGTCATAAGGTTCAATTGCTCCAGGTTTAGCTTTGTCCTGGACCAAGCAGGTACTCCATGAGGGGCTGGCAGGCAGGATTTGTGCCTGTCCCGGAGCTCTCTCCCTGTCCCTCTCCTGCTGGCCTTTACCATACGCTGTAGCAAAGAGTTCATTGCCACAAGATGTCACTGACACTAAGAATTTCGTGAGGATCTTCAATGGGAAATGCCGCATTGAAATGGCTGAGAAGGATTCCCAGCTTCAAAATTCCATCCTTGGTAAAGACAGCTTGAAGCTGCTTGGGACTGAGCCGATCTGCAGTTCTTGGGGTCAGGATAAATTGCCCAGTTTTCCCACTGTCTTCTCCCTCGTCTTCCCCTGGCCTGGGTAGGGCGCAATCTGCTGGGAGAGACGGCTCCCAGGTTTGATCCTGTGCAGCAACTCTCAACATCGCATTTTCAGTTTCTGTTTTTGTCAGCAACTGGTGTTTGCCAGATCCTCAGTCTGTTAGATGGAAGTGACAATAATTGCTTGTTTTCCAGGGATGGTGAAATGCTTAATTGCCTGAAATTGTAGTCTTGAGATGAACCTACTTGGAAACAAAAGCATTGTGGGGATACTGTATTGCTGTGAAAACAGCAGCTTTCCCCATCGTTAATATATCCACCACATTCTGGGTAGAAATTCGTCTGAAACAAGACAGAAATGACAAATAACGCCAAACTTTCTAAATAGTGAGTCTGTGCTGTGTTCACTCCTAGATTTGGGGTTAGTTACAGTGAAAAACAAGATTGTAGTTGGTCTAGCTGGAGCACGGCAGAATTTAGAGAGGGATAAATACCCAAGCCTTCTCTGCTGAAGGTCCACACTGCCTCTGGCTAAACACTTCCAGCTGCTGGGATGGGCTAGTGGAGATGGTATCGAGATGTTTTAAACTCTCTCACAAACATAGGAACATCTGGAGCATGGATGGGATCACCCTCAACCCCAGATCTCCTGACGTGTGGTAAGGAGAGCATTGGTATCCTGAGGGTGGGAGACTGAGAAAGAAGTGGTTCACGCTGTGCCATGGGGAAGGTCACTGGCAGAGATGGAAAGATGGGTCCTTGCTGGGTCCCCGATGTGCCAGGTGCAGCCGCCTTTGTGCGCGCTGACTTTGACGTGGGGAGGGTGCAAATCCTGAATGACTTGAGAGCTTTTGTCTCCTTCAAAATACTGAGAGATTTTTCCTTATTTACTGACGGACTTTGTAGCTGGGTGACCGGGAAACTATCCTGTGTCAGTAGGTGTGTGGGAGGTGCCATTGTTAATACACATATATACAGATTGATTGATACGAGTATATTGGATTTCAGTATTCCCACTGAATTGAGGGCAGGAGCACAGTAAAATTGGAAGTCTCCATTGCAGAAGAAATTCTGGAATTTCAGCCCCCTAAAAAGGAATGGAAATTTCTGATGCGATTGTGTGTCTGAAAAATTTCAACTGGAAATATTGAACTATTCCTTCTATAAGGTTTTGTTTCAGTACTTCACGGGAACTTTATCTCAGGACATTTATACTTCAGGTTCTTTCAGAATTTTTCAAGGCAGCTTTACCTGTTGTGGAAGTATGAATACTTCCTCAGGGAAATAAATGTAACTGAATCTCCTATATGACATATCATGATGGTAGCCACTGGAAGGTTAATAGGAAACTGTACGTGGCACTTCCAGCAAGTTATAACTTTTTGATTGAATTTTGTAATGTGTCAGAAGAGAGCCTTCTCCGTGAGCCAAATTTTGCAGAGGAAACTCTTCACACTTCCAAATGTCTCTGCGAAGGAAAATGGTAGTGAATCGAAAACGTAAGACAGTATCAAGTACAGCTCCACGAAACATTCCCCGGCATCCTGAGGTGGCTCTGACATCCCTGCCCCCAGGGCTCTTCCTTTTGAAGGCACTGCCAGGAGTTTCTTACGATCTTCACAGAGGAGAGTTTACCTCTGGAGATGAACCTTCAACATGCTCTGGGCGTATCCAGATGTGCGGCGGGTCAGGGCGAGATGTGCGAAATCGCATTGAAGATGAAGCCGGGTGTCCCTGTGATTGCCAGCTGGCCCTCTGTTGAGAAATGTCCCTAATTCCCGTAATAGTGTGCCTATTTCATGGTGCTTTAAAGTGAGAACTCTCAAGTGGCTGGCCACATAAGCAGCTTTCGCATAAACGCTTCGGTTCTGCTTCACCGAAAAAGGCTTAGGTGCTGATAAGTGGAGCTACATGTTTTGACATGGCAGAGAGCGCTATTTATTTTGTGTGGTACAATTCAATTGTCTCAGGCAGGTTCGACTCACCAGGTACACACATATCATATAGGTGCCTTCCTAAAGAATTCCTCGGTGATCTCCTGCTGGTTTTGTGCTTTTGGGGTAAGATCTGTCACGTGCCCCCCTCTCTACTTACCCTACTGTTGAGGTAGAACCAAAACTGGACACCGTGGGCATTGTCTGCTGAGCAGAGTTAGTTAAGTTCTGCTTTTTGGTAAGGTATAACTGCAGATCTTCAGGTACAAGTCCTTGCCCAGCTGTGTATCTATGGGCTGAGGTCACGTCAGGGAATCTCTTTGTGTGGATGGCAGTTTGATGTGCAGAACAATCCTCCTGGCACGCGCGCACTGAGCGCACGTGAGCGTCTGTCATTAAATTTGGACATCAGTCAAATTCTTGTTCGGATGCTTGACCTTTGTAAGGTGGAGTGTTTGAGGACTTAATGTGGAGGTCTAAAGCTTCAACAGGTTTTACTTAAAAGGCATTTTGTACAAGTTTCTTACTGCTTTCTCTAGGACTAAGTCAAGCCTTATTTGTTCAAAACGCCAATTCCAGATGTTCTGTGGGTTTAAGTCAGGAGGCAGACTACCGTGCGTGGATTGGTCTAAACCTCTTGCATCCTGAGGCTCGGTGGAAAACCTAAGTGTTGTCATTTGGGTGGTAAGTAGACATTGACTTAGCAGTTGTTTTCTGTTGCTTAATGTGTTCTTTCTAAGCTATGTGGTCCTGTCTGGTTGGTATTCCTGAAATGCCATGCTTCCTCCCCATCATCCCAGCCAGCTAAGTATGGCAGAGCTCCATCCTGAGAAGTTTCACTGAGCAGGTGGTCGTCTTCAGACCTGGTGTGCCTTCTTTCTCAAGCTAGTGGTGAGCAATAAACCCTGGGTCTCTGTGGCTCATCTCCAGATTCCCTGCAGTGGGATTCTCAAGGGAGTCACGTTTCTGGCACGTGTGCTTCCCTTTTTACTAATGCACTTTCGACACCATTAGTAGCCTGCTGGTTATTCTTACCATATGGTCTTGGGACCCAGAAATTAAGGGAAGATAGGAATGAAAATGGGATTTATTTTTTTCAGCAAAAGACTTGGAGATGATTTTTCTCCTGGTACAACCACCACACAGCTACAAGGCTTGAGCTGCCAGTCAGCTTGCACGGGAGGCCGGGACGTTTTTGTTAGAGAGCCTGCTGTCCACGGTTTATTCCCCATATCCTCTGTGTGCTGTAGGGCATAGCTCGTAAGCGCTGCCAGGACTTCTCCTCTGCCAGATTTCTCCTAAGCAGATGGGTTGTGAAGGATATATATGTGAAGATGTTGGCAGAGGGTGGATGAGACTAAGCTGTTAAAGCTTATGGCTGAATGTTATTACTGAGAGAGGACCGCTGGTAAAGTGTTCTTGGTTTAGGATTTTACATACGTGTGAAATCATGATGTAGGCATTTTTACATGTTAATGAACGTGGACAGTCAGATTGTGGGCCAAAACTTGCTTTATTGTGGGAAAATAAGGTGTGGGCATTAGTGTGAGTGGGATGCTGAGCCTGCACTGCTGTTTCACAAGCATGAATGGATTCTGAGGAACATTTCTGGGTAAGTTCTTGGATTCATTCATACTTTTGCGTGAATGAGTCAAAGAACATCTTCCTGCATCTCTCCTGCAGGACCTCAGGTAGACACGGAGTTGGTACAACCAACTTGGTTAGAAATTCAGAGGTTTTGCAGCTTCTGCAGGCTCTGCTGTAGCTGGGCATTGCAGGTTAACGTCATCGCCTAGCGTGGTGCTTGGGCACAACAGGATTTACCCAGCGTATCTACCTAGTGTAGGAACATTTACAGATTGCAAAGATTAATAAAGCTAAAATAAATGGCATTTGATTATTTTATTATGGGTGTCCCTTACAGTATAGATCTGTCTAGAAAGAGTGTGGTTGGTCTCTTGGAGATTTTGGGTTCTTCTTTGGCTTTTTATTCCTAACAGAATTAACACTGGAAGACTCCACCCAAAACAGGGATTGGACTTTATTGTGAAATGCAACATTTCAGCTGTTAGTGACATACATAGTGTGTGCTGCTGTGAAGCCAGGTTCTCTTAGATGAACACTGATATAAGCATAAAATAGTTTAACAGTGGTAACAAACTGGTGAATCATCACCAGAAGTGATTGATACTCCCTTGTCAAAATGAATTTCGTATCACACTTTTTCTGCCCAGGGAGTGGTTTAGGTTGGGGGCGGAGAGGGAGCTGAAACATATTATTCTGTTTCATTTTATTGTTTTCTCATTGCTGTAGGCAAGTGTCTAACCTGCAGTCTGTTTTCACTGTATTGGGTTGCAGAGGGAGAAAAGTAAATAGTGAATCTTTTAAAAAAAACCCGATCTTTTATTAATAGGGAAGGGATTAAAAACAAGCAGAAATCCATATTTTTATTAAATGTTTCATGAAGTGTCCTTGTTTTGTAGAAACATTTTTAAAATATTTGTCGGAGAGCCAGGTTCTTGCCGACTGAACTATTCCTGCTAACTACCGAAATATTTGAGCACGGGGGGAAACAGTTGTAAAAATCACCCCATGCATTTTATTTCTCCGGGCGATTCGAAAACATTCTTTCAAACTTTACCTGCACTGTGTGGGTGAGAGGATTGATTCCGTTTGGTGCCAGCCAGGGTCTGTACGGATGTGCTGCAGGGGGATGCGGGAGCACTAAAACCCTTCCCCAGCTGGTACCCGACAGGGGTTTTTGCTTTGCAGCGTCACTCGTGCGGCTGCAGCAGCCGTGCCCCGCTGCCAGCACAAAACCAACCACGGGGAAAACGATTTTCTGTAAGCAAAACCAGCCTGCCTAAAGCAAACAAACAGAGCTGAAACAGCTTCACAGGTGGCTTTTTGAAGACTCCCTTTGTTGGCTGGGAAATTCAGTGGGAACATCCTTTCCACGTTGCAGCCGAGCGCGTTCGCTTAAGAATTTTTACCACCCAACTTCTCAGTGCTTTAAAGGCAAGATTAATGAGCGCTTTATCCAGCGCATATGAGCTGCCTATCAAGAATATTTTCCACAGTGCACCAGTGATACACTGCAGATAGTGCTGACAGAAGCTAAAGTGAAATGTCATACTTTGAGATCTGACGCTGTGTGCAGTTGGAAGAGGGCCTGTGCTGCCTTCAGAGACTGACAGCTAAATCCTTCATTCTTTCAGCTTCCAACATATGGCATGAAGTAGGGTGTGAAAGATAAATTTCTTTGGATAGGTGCAGAAAATATGTGCAACGTTTTTACTGGTTGGCTGCATCGAAAGATCAAAACAGACGTGTTTTCCAAGAGCAGGAATTTAAGGCTTTGGAATCGTACGTCCAGATCGTCTCTGTTCACGGTGGGTACCTGCTCGGAGGAATGAAGAGAATTCTCCGTAAGCCTGGCAATGATCACTTGGGAGAAAGTGGGTCAGTGAGGCCACAGGACTCTCCTGTCTGCCCTCAGCTGCCTTGTGCCTTAGTTATCGGTAAAGAGTTGGAGCAATGTTCCAAACATGACTCAACTTCTCTTTACATCACTGGAAGGTGTCCATCCTGCCTCGCTGATCTCTGTAAGCGTTCCACTGTATGGCGCTGCGTACGTCTGTCATCTCCTCCTGGGTTATTTCGGGATGTTGAGATGGGATTGACTATGAAACCAAACATTCACTCTTAGTCTCATGTTACCCTGATAAAACCCTGTCAAAAATTTGGTGTGTGCTTAATATCTCCTTGCGTAGAGATTTCATCTTTACTGTTGAAGCGAAATGCTTCATATAGGTGGGTGTTCTAGCCAGGCAGAAGATAAAATATTAATCTCGATTAACTCAAAGTAAACAGATGTTCTCTAAAGCCAATATTGCTAAAAACTATGTTCATAACTGTATATATTAGGATCAATGAAATTTATTCTCTCAAGAGATCTGAGCTATTGTGAGTTTACAGGCAAAAGATCCAGGCAGACATGGAAAGCAGAACATAAATATGTGATGATAATAGAGATTGCTGTTGAAGACACCATATTCTTGAAAGTGTGGCTAGAAGATTTCACATTTCACAGAATATTGGAGAATTATTATATTTATACCTTCGTCAAAAAACCCCAATTCTGTGCAGTTGCATGTTCTCATTGTAATACGTGGTTACAGCGATGGATTTGAATTTTAATGTGAAATATGGGCATCTAGGATGCACTTTGACCTTCTCAATATTTTATATGTTAATGATTGACCCTTCCACACTTTCACAAAGGTTACTCTGGCTGCAAACAGAGAAGTTTCACGTGGGCCAGCCAAACAAACAAGAGAGTCCTGATAAGCTCAGTGCAGGGCACCTCGTTGCCGTGATTCAGAAAACCTAAAGAGCGTTCGAAGTGTGATGTCCTCACGCAGTAATACGTGTTGTAGTGGAAATAAATCTAGACCCCCAAGTTAATAGTTGTGCCGTGGATAGCAATAAGACTGGGAAGAGGCATGAAGTTAGCTTGCTTTCATTACAACTGTAAGATTTATTTTGCTTTTCTCCTGGACTCGTACTTTTCTGGCAATCCGAGGAGGAATTTGAATGCTGAATATTCCAACAAACTATTTACATTTTAGAATCATCTTCAGATTTATTAAGGTAACATCTCTGTAGGATGAAGCCTACTTTAGAGGCTAATAATAACAGCAATAATTTATATAGAGAGGTGCTTTCTAACACAGATATTTCTAAAGCGTTCTGCAAATGCGTTTCACCTTGGACCGGTAGCACTGCCTGTACAAAAAGATAGACCATCTATCAACAAGGAGACTGCCTTAAATTGCCAGCTTTAGGGACAAATATGTTTTTTCCTCTTCTCCCCTCTGTAAAATAGCTCTGCCCTGGAGCCGTGATATCTGCAGATCTTGTAGCCTGTACTTTAGGCCAGCGTCCATTCTCCCAGGTGTAGAGGCAGGACTGACCGAGGAATGGAGCTTCTGGAGCCCTGAGCTTGTGGCTCCTGGAGGGAGACAGGGAATGGAGATGGTACAGTTTACTGGAATGTAAATTGGGAATCATGCCAGTGAAATCCGTGGATGTGCTACTTACTCAAGACAATTAGAAATTAGACTCCAGCTGCATTTGTGGATATGCGCCCTGGCTGGTTGCTGTAATAACCCAAAGGAGCAGACACCTTTGAGTGTATTATTCTTTTTATTTCTCCTTTTTGGTTACAAACCACCTCATTTATGTATAGTTGATTCATAGCATTTCTTTGCTTAGCACTTTATGAGCAAATGAAAGTGCCTGCAAAGTTGCCAGTTAGTTCCAGCCGAGCTTGGAAGCCGGCCCGCCGGAGCCAGCTGTAATTCCACATTGGCAGCCACCATCAAAGGGGACTAACCCAGCACCAGCTTTCAGTCCCTGCTGATCCAGGCTCGCTCTCACTGGGTGAATGAAGTAGGTATCAATTATCCTAGGACCAGTTTTTGCAACCTGATCCCTACCCTGATGTTTAGTTTAACAACTCCGGAATGCAGAGGAAGGAGATGTAAGTCACACAACCTCCAATGTCCAGTTCTCATCTACAATACAAAGCCTCCTGTCTTTCACTGGACATGCCATCTGTTTAGAAATGGTTTAACATACAGATTTGCCTTTATTTGTGAAAAAAATTGGAGACAACCCCATAATGTTTCTTGCAAAGATTTTTTTTTTTTATGTCAATATCTTACCTGCCGCTCTGAGATTCGATCTCGTTTTCACTCTCTTTGAAATCACTGTCAGGAGAAGGAGTAGAAAAACACTGTTGGTTATGCTGAATTAAAGCTTGGTCCTGGTGTCCTGCTAATAGTCATAAATAAATACCAATCTTCGGTGCTTGGCAGAAAGTGTGTGGTGATGGGCATGTCTGAAATGACACGTGTAGATTTGTAGGCAGCGGGGGAGATGGGAACCTGTTAAGCTTCTCCAGTCGTGTGTGGAATAGCACCCGATTACTTTCATTCTCCTAGTTAGGAGATATTCCCCTTTAAATCTAAATGCACGTATAAATCCAGTGCAGATTTCATGAAAGTATTTTAGTGACAGTGGAAGAGAGACCTGGCTGGAAAGCTTTCTTTTCCATCGCCCCTGGCACTGGAGGGGACTGTAGATCTCTGCGAGACATGCCACGATTACAGGCTGCCCTTTCTTCCTCTCTGTTCCTCCAGGTATCTCGGTCTTGTGACCTTTAGGCAGGCTGGATGCTGAGCCATGACAGAAGCTGTGCGAGATGTAAAAGCACCATAAGCAAAGAGAATCATGCAGCTCATTGATTTTTGCAGTTTGTGCATTTGCCGGCGTACGGCGGCGGGAAGTTAGCGGCACGTACTGTTTTCATTCTTTTCCAAAAAATGAACCTTTTCAGTGTCAGAGAAACTACACAAACAGCAAAAAGGCCGTGAAGGAGGTTAGTGAGCAGTTCTGAGAAAAGCCCAAGGAGTGAGTACTGTTGGCTGTGGTCTTGGTAGTACTGTAGGCATTAATGTATGTAATTCAAAAATTGCAGACCGTTAATTCACGCACGGATGCCGGCTGATTGCATTGTACCGCCTGTTTTCTTCTTGAAGTATCGAGTCACGGCCTTTCTGCATGCACAGGTTTTGTGATTTGGATACCGGCTCTGCTGGAAGGTAGCTCTGGTGTCATGCAAAACACAATTGGAATCTGAAGATTTCTTAGAAGGACACCCAGAGTCTAGCAAAATTGAATAACGTATGGATCACAGGATTAAGTTGCTATACGAGCGTCCTTTGTCATGGATCTAGATAGGCTGTGAATTTTATCTAGAGAAGTAGAATGGGGAGGGGGAGCTTACTACTGTAGTTTGATTACAGAATTAATTTTGTTTATTACACGGATTACTTACAAAATCACCACAGAGGTTAGTGGATACTCCAGTTTTGCGGTTGTTCAAACTGAGCTGATGGGGCACAGATTAACTTCAGCGCTTCTGCTCTTTGACTTGTTGTACTTGGAAAGCTTCAAGTATTTGGCTTCCTAGAACCTGGAAACTGGAGAGGCTGAAGTGCTTCTCTAAAAGACGTTCAGCTGATGCGCTTGCAAGGTTCTTACCCTGCCTAGAAAGTGGGATAAGCGGCTTTTTATTCACTTCTCTTGCTCAGCTGTAACTTTAAGAACTAATGTAACAAATAATTAAAGCTAGAATTTTCAGAAGATGCTAAGCCAATTAGACTCAAAATACAATGGAAAGTCAAGGTGAGTTAGGCTTCTAATTCCCTTAGGGTCTAATTTCCAACAAAGTCTAAAATTATGTTAAGCCTATTAATGCAATATGAAATTATAAGTGTTTTATAAAAAAAATTATCTTGTGTAGCTATCAGTTTACTTCAACTCAGTGATGCTGATTCTTTTCAGTAAGGGGAAAAGACAAGCAAAAGAAAGCGGTAGAAATTACCTGGCAGCTAAACCTGTTTGGGAATAGGAAGAAATCTAGAGCTACCAGCTGCCCAAAGCCAGTCCGACAGCCCTCTTTGGTGCCGGTGCCCTGCCTACAGGGCGTCGCCTCTGTATGGGAGACCTCAGGTGCATGTTTGGGAACTGTCTTCTCCAGCATCCACCCCAGGAAAGTCCTGCTGATGCTAGAATTTAGAAAAATACCATTCTTGAGACTCATCACTGCATCAGAGAATCATTGGGGGCAAAATCTTGTCCTGGACACCATTCAATTATTGTAACTCACTTGTTAACCTGATGAAAGCCTCACTGACAGCCAGAATGCTCAACCAGCTGTATGAAGATCATGTCTATTGGTTTGTTCCAGTGCACGTGCAAAAAACCCCACGTTTAATAGCAGTATTCTGTAGTGTGTTTCTAGAACGCATGGATTTATTTTTTTTTAATACAGAAAACTGAAATCATCTCTCCGTATTTTCTCACAGCATGGAGAGCTGAATTTTAACATAATCACTTCTTATGTCAAAGCTTTAATTACATGATTTACACTTCTAAAATTAAATATACAAGTACCCATAATAAAAAATAAATAAATAAGTGTTCTGGCTAATTCTAAAATTACTTCAGCAGGCAGACAGATTAGCGTATTCTTTCTTCAAGTTTGGGAAATATTTTGCATGGAACAGTTAAGGCTGAAGAATGTCAGCTGTAATTTTGTTCCTAAAGTGTCTAGCGTGTGTGTGTGTATTTAAACATCCTGTGACTTTAGTCTTAAAATGATATGTAATTGTGCATTTACTAAAAATACTGATGTATTTATTCCAACACATGGACACAGACGTGGACTGCGTATGAGAGAGAGCAAGTCTTGCATCGCTTTTTTTTAGCTCTGGATGTAAATTCTGCATCTGTTTTGCAGGGAAAAATGCTGACAAGTTCAATTCCTCTCTGATAGGGAAGCAGAGACTTGGTGGAGCCCAGGGTATCATCTGCACTGCAACATCCCTGTTGTCTCCTTGGGTATCATCTGCACTGCAACATCCCTGTTGTCTCCTTGTCATTTAGACAACCTGTACGTGCCGTCTGGGTACGTACGGGAAAGTGGATGTACTGCCCAAAATCTTCTTTCAAATTCCTCCTCAGAAAAGAGGGCTGGGGAATTTGGGGAAATTGGTGACACTTTCCAAAGATCCCGTGACTAGAAGTGACCTATTTTGGTTCTGCAGACTTCTGAGAGCTCTGGCAGGCGCAGCCTAGCTAAACTTGTGAGGGCTTCGTGCAGACCGTTCTCTTCACCTCGATGAAATTGCAGGATTAAGGGCTTTTGTTTATATTTCTCTGTAATGAGAAAAGTAAAGATGAAGAATTTAATGAATCTGGCTGTAAATTGCATGAGAGGCGTAGACACCACAACCTGTACCCTGAGCTGGCTGGCAGAACAGCTTCATCAAGTGCTTACCGCTGGTTTCCATTTTTGCATTTTACTTTTCAACTTTGTAGACATTTCGATTTTGCAGTTAATTATTCCAGCGTACATGAAACTCTTGCGCTGAGTGGATTTGTGCTGTTGAAATTAAACAGAGAGACAAAACAACTGCTGGTAATTAGACACATTTCACGTATCTGCGTACGCATCTTAAAACAACAAAAAACTGTCTATATTTGCACTGGAGCCTGGGATTTGATAGCATTCACTAAATCTAATTATAGGCTACAGGAATTTGCAAAAGTCCCCGAATGTTTACGTACGGTTTTCCATTCCCCCCCTCCCCCAAAGTACTTTGATGGATTTTGCAATTCATCTTCTCATTCATTTGATTGGAATGTAGAATTCTTGGGTTACATCTGTTGATGGTTGTGAGGAGCAGGTTTACCCTACAACAGTTAGTCCCGTGTGTCCTTTGCATGCTTTTGTATATATGATTTTCTTACATACCAATAATATTTCTCATATAAGTTTCAAATGAGAATGGAATCAAAGAAATGAAGCTTTCTTAAGTCCCGGAAGATTTTGAGTACTGCAGGCATCGTTGAGGTGCTGAAGATAACAAGAGAACAAAGAAATCCAATTAAAATAACATTTCTTTTCAACTACTTTCTTACCTATTTTCTGTGCAATGCACAGTCCTGTTAATTTTCTCCTACATTATCAAGACCCATAAAATCTGAGGCAGTTCTGGGATGTCCGTTTGTAGAGAGGAAGCTTTTTCTAGATGAAGCCCTAGAAAAGTCTTGTCTTTGTATTTGCTGTGAACACTCACTTTGTTTGTCTTTGCTGGCTGCTGTTGCTGACCCCTGGCTCTAAAGCTATTTCTGGAAGGAAAAAAATGACAGACGAATACGCTCTAAGGCAAATCAGCCTTGAAAGTCCTGTGGCTTCTCCCCTGCTGATCTAGAAGTGCAGGACAGAAGTTGATAGAGGAACTGGACTTCTCTCTGTCATGATTTGTTGTACTCCCAAAGCCTCTTTTTGCTAGAATTTGGATGAAGTTCCCCAGTAACTTTTTCTTTTTTTTTACAAGAAAAAGCTTATTAAATCTGAATCCTTGCACTTTACCTGCTCATTTCACATCAGGGCTTGCAGCATTCTCTCAAATGAGTATTTGAAACCCTGTTAAACAGCACAGCTGGGATTTCCTTGCCCGATATTCCTGCTTTCGGGGAGAGGAGCGTGGTTGCTGCTCAGTACTCTGGCAGCTCCTGGCTACTAATTCCTCCCTAAATTGCAGCCCATCCCCATGGACCGGTGCCGCTGCTTGGAGCTCTGCTTTAGCCAGGTACCATCGAGCCCTGAGGACATCTCTTCCATCCAAACTCTGCCTCCTCCACGTGAACTTTCCTGTTCCGGATTGTTTCTAGACCTGGCAGCGTCTCTTTACTGATTCTTTTACAAAAGACCTATCCTGTGAGCTCGCGGCAGACAAAGCTTTTCCCTTCTCCTTTGCCTGACTTCAGCTGACTCCCCCAGCACCCAGGAGAGCTGTGAGCAGTTGAGAGGGTCATTGCACGTTCGGATTGCGAGCTTCTGATGATCACGTAACTTCACAACCACAAGTATCTTGACTGGCTGGCAGAGGGAGCGAACAGATTTATTCCCGAGGATTACCTTCGCTACTTGCACGGGTAATTCCTGGGATGACCTTCTGCATTTGAACGTATTGTAGAAAGGCACTTGTGAGATGATCCCAGCAGTGTCTTTATAAATCTTAGCAGTACATGACAGACAGCAGTTAGCAGAAACAGCAGGCAGAGTGGCCTTTGAGACACTGCAAAAGGGATACTTTGACACGTTATCCGTCAGTGAGGGGAAGTCGCTTGGGAGTTGCTTTTGTATCACTGCAGGGGAGTACAAGGAGCTGCTGAATAAAAAGTGGATTTAATCAGACTTACTTGGTGATATCCTTTCACCTCACCCTCCTGATTGTATCTTCACAGTGAGGAGCTAGTTAATTTTAATGATAAAAGCAGTGAATCTCCTTATTGAAATTTAAATTAGGTTAATGACTAGTGATATGGCTAAAGGGTATAATTTACAAAACACAAATCCCTTATGCAAAAGTGTGTGTGTGTGTTTCAGTATCGGGCATGGAAATCCCTTAATTTTGGCTTGACTCATTTAAAGCCAAAAACCAAACACAAAAATCTTGTCAGCATTTCCAAGATTGAAAAACATACCGTTTGAGCGTGTGTTTTCCTTTTTGAAAGGCGAATCTTCCTTTGAACAGGCCAAATTCCTGCCTGAATGTTCCCTCCCTCCTGTCCTCCCCAGGATTGTGAGAAGGGCTCATCCTCCATTTCCAAAGGAGACTGGGGTCAGATGCTTAGATCTTCCCTTCTCCTAGCTGAAAGCAGATTTTTAAGGATGGAGCTTTCTTTGAATCACCTAATGAAGTTACCAGGTTTAGCGCAAGGTTTGAGTCACTGGGGGCTGACCATCTGTCTACGTGTGTTGTAAGGGGAACGGAGCATCTCTGCTGTGATGCCCTTAGTTATTTGTTACCCATGTTTCAGCAGAAACTGCTGAGATGCTGGTCTCTGTTGGCAGTGTGGCCTTTTGTGTTTGCACTGAGCTGTTGCAGCAATGCTTGGTACCAGGAGATAATGAGAAAAACGTAGAATATGTAGATCCCTTGCTATGATAGCAGTATCCAGCTTAAATCATAATGCAGAGTAAGAGTGTTCAGCCAAGCTCATCTTAGTGCAACTAATATACCCCAAAATACTCATATACCCCAAAACACTGGGAATGAGTGGAGAGGTGAAGGAGCAACGGGCTGAATCACTGGCTTCAGCCTCATTTTTTCCTCTTCTGCTTGCAGTCACTCGCTTTACCCCAAACATGTGTTTCTTCAGCTCCCCTTGCCTCCTGGCTCTTTGTGCCTTCCAAGTTACACTTTGGTTTAGTAAATGGCAGTGAAGTACATGGAAGCGAGGGAAAGAAGGTGGGGGACTTACAGCTAGACGTGGTAATACAACAAGTAGGGTTTTGGCTGACCGGTGGAGTGACATCAGACGCTTCTGTGCCCGGAAACGTGGGCAGAAAAGCAATCAGAAAAAGTAGTAAAGTGCAGGAGCACCTAGAGCGTGTTTCCTTAAAACTTCCGTTCCTCCTACCCAACCAGTATAAATGTGTTGCCTTTCATCTGTACAAGCACCCTCCAGAGGTGAGCTGTTAAACACAGAAGGGTAGAAAAGGGGCGGGGACGCGCAGAACTTTTGACCTACCCATTAATTAAGATGAGAATTTCCCGTCCTTGCCAGTGTCAAGGGACACAGGACTTTCCACGGGGTGTTTCTGAGTAGTACATGAATTGCTCATCTCTTTGGCACTTCAAAGAACAATAGAAACTAAGCTGTGTTTCGGTACAGTCCTGGTCGGCCGGTGTGTCTGACTGCTCAGACGTGCAGGAGAACATTGCTCAGAAAAGTACTAATGGGCAGCACGATGCTGAAATGAACATCAGTTTCCCATTAGAACCAAATGTTTCCTGGTGGCTCTACAAGCTGTGGTGTGCGTGAAATAAAAACCTCTGACGTTTATGAGGTTCTTTACGATATAGGAGCAAACATTGACTTTTAGTGTCTTAATTTCATATGGGCATTTTACTTGCCTGGTGCATTCAGTGACATCCTTGAAGAACAGGAATGACATTAAAGCACCACACTGAATTGCTGGTAATTTGTATAACAGAACTCATTCTTTTCTTATCATTTCCCATTTTATGAAGATGACGTTGTGAATTGATTTGACTTCAGAGTGCATTTAGGAGATAGCAACACAGGCAGGCTTTTTGAAGTCATCTCAGAGTAAAGTTGCGCTACTTTCTGTCTAGCGGGAGTTGGAGGGGGGAAAAAAAAGCATTTTTAAATAAATTCATTAGAAAATGCTGCAGCTTAAATGAGCACAGCAGTGATAGTAGAAGCGGGTACTCTCAAACCAACAACGAACAGGGCCATACGTTTGCATCTCACAAATAAATACAGTGAGAGGAGGGAAGATAGGAAATATTTCGTGAATGGAAATGAAAATGAGTGAATTGAAGGAAACAAGGTTTATAAGGTGAAACCATGCTGAGTCCTTGGACTTCAAACAAAGACTGACTAACCTCAGCTGTGTGCCGAAGAAAGTTAGAAAATGGATGAGGAAGCGCTGCTGTTGTAAGCTGGGCCTGGCCTATTCACACATTTAATCTTGACCATCTGTAACAGGTAAATCCAGGAGTGTTATCTAAAGACAGTGGGTGAGTCAGTGTAACAGTAGCTCAGATCAGGAAGTACAAATCAAAAAGACCAGAAAGTACAGGATCGTTTTTAAGCGAGTGAGACCACAGAATTGTATCAGGAGTAGGGCCTACTCAATTAAAAGAAGCTTTCGGTGTCTACTGCCTGTTTCCTCACTCAATTTTCCTGGCTTCAAGTCAAATATGAATAGATACACCTTTGCTGGTGTTGAAACATGCAACAGATAAGATAGTAAGGAGTGCGTGTCTTTGCATTTGCAGCTATGTGTGTTCACATGAGGATTACAAGGTGAGCACAGGATGCGTTCCCTATTTTTATCTTCTCTAGGTGACGGAGTGTTTGGGGCACGACAGCTGTGGTCTGGATCTTGCATTGTACACCAGGGGTCTACTACCAGCCTCTAACAAGCTAATGATAAACCATGAAATAATAAATAAAACATAGCATCCGTTGGCCCCCGTGCTCAGGCCTTAAGGTCCTTTTTGGAGCTCTGTGTAGAAAATGCTTTTGAGAGAAGTGCTGGGTTTCAATAACGGTTTGGAGGCTGAAAGCTCTTTGCCTTTTCCTATTTGTGAATAATGCAAGAGCAGTTCCTAAGTGGAGGAGCACTGGGAGTGGGAATGGCAATGGCAGCAGCGCGTACTCGGCTTGGCTTTAAGGTGACAGCGTTCCAGCACTCGGCATTGCGTGGCATTGGCATTTGCTGCACTTTATTTGTTTTCGCTTAATATGAAATCAAAACCATCAGTATGATTGTGTTTCAGTCCATGCTTCAGAGAGAGGAGCTGAACGATATATGGAGGGATGTATTTCACACCAGAGAGGGTGGGAGTGGGCTCGGGGAGCAGCTTCTCTGCCTATTTGCAGTGCTGGTGTTGCAAAACATCTGTGTAGCGCAGGCTCCGCTCTCAGCCCTCTTCTCTGGGTTTTCGCTCTCTTCTCCGCGTCTTCAGCCTGGGGGCCGCCAGCGTGAGCTGGTACGGTGCTATTTAAAATGCTTTTTGTTTTCATGTGCAAACGATCTGACTCCTTTTGCAGTGATAATCTCTGCTCTCCTGCTGTAGATGTGCTAGGGAGAACCAAGCCGGTACAGGCTGCAAGACCAGCCTTCGTGGTCACTCCCTGTTTTTTTTGGAGGCTGAGGAATACGAGTTCTGCACCTCCCCTGTGTTGAAATGTCTCTAGGGGAAGTTACACAGAACCAGGTGCAATCCAGTCCTGGATGCTGATCATTTTTCCTGTTTTCCCTCTAAGGCACTCACATCGACATTAACTGTTCCTCATCAGATGCTAAGGGCATCCATCACTGCGTGTGCAAGGACAGAGTACATCTCACCACTAAACTTGAATTGGAAAGATCTGGGAAGGGTTTTTCTGTCATGAAGCCACGTAACATTGCAGGGTGCAATTCCTGCTGCCATTACATGTAGGTGAGCTTGATCGTGCACCAACCCTTGTTAGCGGTACTTAGAACTGGATAAAATTGATGCTTTAGCCAAGTATGTTCCAACGTGCTTTAAAATCTTCAGAATTAATCAGTGAATTGTCAGAGAGCTTCAGACTTATTACTTTTTAATAGCATTTTTTATTACTTGCTAATTAGAAGGTGAGAAAGGTGTGAGGCACAGCTAGTATTATAGTTCCTTAAGTAAATTGGAGCAGAAGGTCACAATAAATTGAAAAGTTATTAAGTACGTACTTTGCTGGAGACATAATGCTTATCATTATAAAACATAGGAATACAGATCCTCTCTTTTTTTTTTTTAATGTCCACAGATGGCACAAGCTAATTATTCTCATTTGTATAGCACCTTACACCTCTGTAGATTTTTTTCAGAATGTTGAAAAACAGATGATCACGTCTGTTTTTGTAGCTGTGTGAGAGTTTTTCATTAACAAGATCAGGCAGGACCATCTGTGTGTTCTAGTAAAAAGTTTACCACCAACAGTGAATCCAAAACTTTCAAACAATGGATGAATGCATAATTTGTCACGTGTAGATACAGTGCATTGGCCACCAGCCCATGCAGCTTAGTCACAGGTTCCTGAATGCATTTCTTATCTGTCTGGGAGGAAAAAAAACACCTGAATGCATTTCTTATCTGTCTGGGAGGGAAAAAACACCGCTCCCATTCTGCACTGTGTTATTGACTGAACAAGGTGTTAAGGTTTGTGCCTTTCATGTAGGTACACGCGTTCGGTGGGTCCACCTGCAGGCACCTCATTCAGTATTGTCACTGGAGAGGAGCAGTCCCAAAGGATGCTGGCTCCAGAGGAGCAGCTTTCTCTCCCCTCCATATAGGGAAATGTAGGAAGGAGCCTGGAAATCTATGGGAAAGTGCAAAGGTAGCTTTCCACCATCGGTTATGCTGTTGCTCCTCTCCCGTAATGAGCCCAGCAGAAGGACAGGCAGGTACGTGCACACCTTGCTGAAAAGCTGCTGCACAGCGGGACTGGGACACAGTAATGCTGAATGCAGCTGATGATGGAATAAAAGAGCGTATGGAAGTTAATTGTCCGCTAAGCGTGATTCTTTAAGAGCGTCGTCCCCGTCCTTTCACACTTGCCATGCAATTTCACGCTACCCCAGCATTTTCTCGCTCCCCAGCTGCATCTCCCACTTCTCTTCAGGGTTCAGCACCAAGAAGCAAAGTGCTGGGAGGCAGGCTGCTGCGTGACTTCATGCAGGACCTCGTGCAATCCAGATCCTAGCTGCTCTCCATTCTGCGCCAGGGTAACTGTCCCTAAAATGTGGCAAATGCCCCGCCAAAGAAGCAGCCAGTGAGGCGAGCCCCTTGCATCCCTGGTGCAGAGTTGTTCTGCAAAAGGGATGGGTCGCGGTGTGGACAGGCAGGCTGGGGAGATAGCGATCGGCACGGGAAGTTGTTCAGCAAGGCCAATAAACAGTACAAACAGATGGGGGCAGAGATGTCTGTGTATTTTAATTTTATTTTGTCACTTGTAATTTCAGCCTGTTGGACACAGCCTGGAGCGTTGAACGAGCGCTTGACAAATACTGAGGAAATCAGTGATTTGTAACCCTGATCACTATCAACTTTCCCAGTGTAATTTCTGGCTCGCGCATCTCCCTCGTGAAGTCGTCGGCGTTCGCTCAGAGGTTGTACGGCTTGTTAGCTATAGATGTATATCGCTCGTTAGAGGTAGAAATGCGTCTTGTCTTTCGGAGGGAAGCATTAACAACTCCGCTCTGCAAATTAAGGGGTTCATTTAAGTCTCTGCTAACATTGCCATGAAAAATGGCGGCTCACACACGTGCATCCTCAGCCGGTCTCATTTTCACCAGAGTACAACAATTGGAGCGAGGATTTCAGCTCCGAGTGTGGCTCTTTAATGAGAAGATGCCTTTGTGTCCTACATAATCCACATAATTAGTGTATTTTGGAGTCAACTCAGATGGGATTTTCACAAGCTGAGTGCACAGGCTACTCTTAGGTTTAGTTTTATTCAGAAACTTAAAGCTTACCCTGGGCTAAAATGTGGCACTTTCAACATCCCCGTAGCCAGTGCGAGAACAAGTATCTGATGTTGCTGGGAGTGTTTTGCAGTTTGGCAGCTGTCAGATAGGTTTTTCTTGGACAAACTGTTTAACTTTTCTCCTTCTCAGGTCCCCATTTTGCAAAAGGGGAATGGTGATGCTTTCGCATCATAAAGAAACTTTTCTGAATTTTAATTAATGACTGGCATGCTTTGGTATTTGGGGAAGGAGTCTCACTTGAATTATTGCTTTGTGAGATTATTGTTTTTAGAATGGCACATGAAGAATTTCTTCACATGTATTTCATCTTCTTTTGGTATCCTTCATCTTCCTTGTTCATATGTCCAAAATGTAATTATAAAACGTTCCCTTAGGAAATAAAAATTCTAAGTGGACTCTTTCAAACTGTGCTTGAAATCTGAGCGAGGAGGAGGGGGTCTACTTTTGTTGTTTCTTTTATTACTTTATTTGTACCGCAGTGGTATTTAGCAGCTGCAGTTGTAGACACCGTTGTACTAAATAAACACAAAAAACTTGATCCTTGCCCTTGTGGGTTTGCCATGCCTGTGTAAGACAGGACACGTTTGATGAAATGAGACGGACAGATGGGGTGAGTCCTCCGAAACAGAGACAACAATTTCCACACAAGAGGCAATCGTCCAGCACGCCAGCTGCAGAGCCACCGTCAAGGTTTTTTTTATCTGCTCTGGCAGAGGAGATGTTTCAAGGAGGGAAATGTAGAGGTAGCATTGCTGCTGGCTCACCAGGAGCTCTTCAGAAGTCAGGGAGCAGCAAGGGAGAAAGGACAAAGGTACTTGATTGAGAATAAGAAGAGCAAATCCCAAGACTCCGGTGGCATGGGAGAGGGGGGAGAAGTGTTTGAGGGGTTGGACACTGAGCTGCTGCTTAGTGCAGTGGAGAAAGGGGACCCAGGGATGTGCAACAAAGTAAGACGGTGTGGTGGAAGGGACAACTGGGAGGTGTGGTTTTCGCTGGGGGCTTGAAGCTGGAATCGAGCGGATTAAGATGGCATTTATGAAGATGGGAGCAGGGAAGCAGGGCTGAAGCTCTACAAGCAGTGTTAGGTATTTGAAGGAAGAGAACTCACTCTGAATATGACCCAACTCAGATGTAGAATTTCTTTTTCTTATTATAATCCTATTTTTGGTTGTAAATATAGTTGGTTGCAGTCCATTTTGCCAATCCAATGCTTGACCCCAACTCCAGCAAACGGCAATAGAATGATTCGTTTCTTGGCTGGCACATAATTTTATTACAAAGATAACGCCTTCTGAAGATACTAACCAGGACAGTTAGGTGCAGCATTCTCCAGCCATGGAGGATGCAAGAGTTCATTTTCAGATTCTGCCATATTTGCAAAAAAAAGAAAAGCTAAATCTTCAGGATATACTAATGCCTCCTACAATCTGGGGATTTTAGAACCGTATACAGAATGTGCTTTGCTGCACTTTTTTGACTTGCGCTGTGTCGATGTTTTTAACGATGGGCGTGCTTCCAACTAGTGCTCAACTTCCTGCTTTCTCATTAAAAGCACAGGCTAAGGACAGATCAAGTGTTATGGTGAGAAGATGTATCACAGGAAGAAAAGAAAAAGATAGCAATCCAGAGAAACCCATCCCAATTTGATACTTATGCTCTCTGTTAAAACCTGAAAGGTATTATTAGATAAATCATCATTCCCCTAGTTATCCAAAGGCATAACTGAGAATCGTTTTGCAGACTGCGTTCTTTGGTATTTTAAATTAAATAAATAAGTTATTTATCTGCGCCTTTACCCTCGCTGGGAAAAAAAAAAAGACCTCTGGTTACTTTTAACCAAAGTTCCCAGCCTTCATGGTTGTACTGCAAGATGATCAATAGGCTGATAATGAGCCAGCTCCCTGCCTCCATAAGAGCTGGGAATATTACTATGGGTGTGCTCACTTTAACTCAGTATTGCGGGATGATAAACTACCTTTTAATAGAACATTAACATTAATCTAAACAAGATTAGTGGAGCAAAGCATTGTACGAATAGGCTTGCTCAATTAAAACAGATGGTCTTCCATGCTGAATTCCATTATGTTAATAAAGCCTCCCTTGCATTCCCACACGCGTGCACGTGCTCCGGGAGCTCTCTTTTTTTTTTTTTTTTTTTTTTTTCCAGTGGCGAGGAGTGTGCTACATAGAAATTTGCTTAGCTTTGTGCTGCTGCACTCATTTTATCATCTTTTTCTCTGCGAGCTCTTCAGAATTTCATATTTATCAAATTATTTCTGAATGATTAACAGAAGATCTTTACATTTTCTTCTAATTACACGTCTGTCATTAATCTTCACTACTTCTTTTGCCCCGAGCATTTTAGAGAAGGTGGAGAGTGATACGATTCAGCAATTAGAATCAGCTGTAAGCATGATTAAGGCTGTCTAAAACCAGGGGAGAAGAACAAATCTAAGACTGCAGCAACACTAATGTGTAGCGTTAGCCAAAATTAATGATCAAACCTTGCATCCTAGCATCTTAATATTGTCTCAAGCAAAATGGTTTCACATTTGGAAGTAACGCACAGTCACAATCTAATCACTATTTTTCCCCCAGACAAGCTTTTACTGTTCATTACTAGAAGAAGCAGAGTTTTGTTGCTTCAATAATTATATTTTTTTTTTCCAGGGCTGAAACACAGCGAAATAGTCACGTGTATTAAGAGGCCTTCAGCTTTTCAGGATTTTTTTACACTCTTAAGGTGTAATTCATCTCTAATGCAATCCTTGCAGCCCAAATCAGCTAAATTAAAAGGTGGTGTAAACAGACATGATTTCACCTCGTGTCCCCACACCCTGCCTTACTGCTGAGACAGAAGAGATTATTTTAGTATTCTGTCTGTCTAGAGCTAAGCAGAATAAAACACTAAATATTACTTAGTTTAGGTTTGAAGGCCTGGAGCTAGCAGGATCTAACAATAGGATAAGCGTTACTACTTTCTCCTTTGCTTACCCTGGTGCATTCTTTGCAGACTTGATCATCTTTTGGCTCTCATTTGCCATTCAAACAGTGTCAGAAAACTGCCCAAGGTCACAACTATTGGAGCCACCCTGATCAGGTGGCTGCAGTGTAGTTACCTACTGGTCCTTTGGATGCTCACTATTTAGAGTCGTCTTAAACGTGCTAGGGCTCGGTTGGCTCTTCCTTGTTCCCTGGTAGACCAGGTAGAGTTTCAAAATGATGGTATTTGTTTGTCAAGTGATGCAACTTCATAATGAGTGTGATTTGTCCCAGCCAAGGACCTTCGTCCTTCTGTCTTCCCTTTTGGTGTCAACGTGAAAACCAGACAACGGCTTATAACGTCAACTGGAACCAAGATTTTTCAAGATTGTAATCTCCAGGCACTGAGGTGAGAGGTTGGAGAGGGCACAGGAACTTTCTGTGGCTCTTCTGTGAGATGTTGAGTAGTAGCTGAAAAAAATTAAGTAATCTCTTAGTCAGTTACCTGCCTTGCCTGAGATACTTGGCACTGCTTAGTTTAAAAATCCCTTTTGTATCAAAATGACACAACTGTTTTTCCGGTACCCAGAAACAGAGAAGTGACTTTTGGAAAGGAAGCAAAGCATCACTGAAAGAATGGTCGTGTATCTGCTCTGTGTTTTGGGTGTGAATTACTTTTGGGGGGAAATACTATCCTGAGAGCCAGTCTACTTGGTAGATGGCAATCTGGATCTGGGAAAGAAGATTATAGGGTTAACAGAGGCTATTAATTATTGATGGCCATTGGAAACTGGTTGATGGATATGTACACCACTGCTCAGTCCACTGTCACTTAAATGTAAATGAAATTTAATGTAAGATTATGTGTGATTGACAGTTCGGTGACTATGGTCTAAGACCAGCTAACATGCTGGTGAGAGTGTTGACTTTTCATTTCTTGGGTTTCGATGGCTGTTTTTTCCATAAACTAGAGCCTGAGGTGTCTCTAGTTTGTAACTCAGAAAGATCATCTTTCCAGTGAAAGAAATGAGCAGTAAATCACAGGAGAAAGCAGGAGATGTTTTAGAAATGAAAGACTGTTCCAGAGGATAAGCTTTCTACCCTTAAAGCTCACAGAGTTTGCGAGATAAGGGTTAGCTCCTGAAGAAATATCCGCTCGGTTCCTGGTAACAGCGAACGCAGGGGCTTGGTACGAGTCGTCAATCATTGTCAAACCCGAGCAGTGCCACACAAGGACGAGAGGTGTGTGAAGCGAGCTGCAGAGCGATATCTCACTGATTCCTCTTGCACCAGCTGAGCATAGCTGAACGGGATATTGGTCCTTTGCTGCTTAAGCAGCCAGAAATAACAGGGTAGAGAGCTAAAGTCTAATATCACCGCTCCACGGGGGCGTCGTGTAGCGCAAATACCCAAGGAGGAGGGCTGCGTAAACATATGACAGTGGGTTTAAACAAGACAGCCTGTATTTTTCTTTCTGAAACTGCTGGTTGGGGGGATCTTCCCCAGATGGTTGCGTTCCTGCCCACTACCTTTTCATTTTACTGTTTCAGTCCCTTTGGTGCTCAAATAAATAAGGAGCTATCAAGCAAAACGTGCTGCAGAGAGGTGCCGTGAAGGTGTCCTGGCCGCACATACAGAGGAGAGGACTTCAGCATTGCTTGCCCTCTTGCACACCCACCTTCCCATCCATGTGCAGTGGTGGGGGCCCCTAGTGCAGCTCCATCACCTGATTTTCATCACATGAGGACACAGACAGGCCAAGGTGTTTTGGGAGATGTATTCACAGAGGAGAGTCCTGCCACAAAGAAGGCCTTGCCCATGGCGGCCAGGTTAACAAAAAAAAAAAAGCTCGTTTTTTTTTGTTTTTCTTATAAACATTCAGAAAAAAAACATTAACTGTAAAGATCCGAACCATCCTCATTCAGAACTGGTGGTGTGGCTGGTTGGGGTTCAGTGGAGCTTAAGGTCTGCCCCGTTCTCCATGTAAAGGCCTGGTTGTGAGATGGGTTCTCCATGCCAACTGTACGCTCAAGTCGGACAAGAGCGGTGGCAAATGGCTAAATAGGATAATTTGTGGCATAATTAACTGACTTGTGCATATAAGTGTAGTGACTGAGCATCAAGCTACACTTGTGCTTGAGCACAAAATTAATCAAGGTTGTATATTTCGGTGGTGAAATATGGGAGATCTTGAAAAGCCCAGAACCATGACAAGACAAGATAAAGCTGTTAATATGTCAAGGAGAAAGAATCAGAAGGGCTCGCTGAAGTTTGTGTCTGTATTTTGGACAGTTTTCAGTAACTAGTTCAGGTGACAGAGTGTGGGCTTTTGCTCATATTTACATGCAAGAAAAAGAAAATCATACTGTGTTTTGGCAACCACATTTAAAACAGTGGTATGTCCTAAGTACAAGACTACTTACGAGAAGCTTTTGCGCGTTAGAGTAGTCAAAGGAGTAGGCGGTGAGCAATAGGAAGTCTCTTCCAAGTGAGGGCGGTGGCTAGGCCAGTTTTGATGGTATTTTAGTTTTACAGAGGATAAACGTTGTCATATTGGAGCCACAGAGGATTCCTCGTGGTTAGTTCCTCTTTTCTTGGCTGGTTTTTCTTGTTACTTTTTCTATTTGCCCAATGGTCTGTGTGAGTTGTTCATACTTTTTGTTTTAAAGGTCAGAAATGTCATTAAAACTGTATGAATTATAGACTGAGTAATATTTTTCTTGTTTCTTATTTCAACTTTTCCCAAGTTTTTTATTAAAAAAAAAAAAAAGGTAGAAGATGGTTACTTCTGGCAGACACGCTGGATGGTTGAAAGCTTTGGTTTTTATCAGTTCAGGTATAGCACCTGGTAATAGAAATGCAATTACTGGTTGAGGTACCATTTATTGTCACTGCAAGTATGGAACTGGAGGGAAATTGAGGACAACTTCATATTTCCAGGCAAAATTCTACATGAAACTTGCGCCAGTCTCCATTGTATAATCTGTTATTAGGTCAGTTCACTCTTAATATTGTAGATGTTAAAGGCAAAAAAAAAAGAAAAATTTCCCTTGTAGGCTGAGCCAACAACATAAGCCATCCCTATATGTGTTTTAATTAGTTTAATGGAATCTATTCATCCAAGTAAATTTTTTAGACTATCCTGCTTTTTCCATATAAGGAGGTTTGGGGTTTTTTGTTGTTTGGATGGTTTCTGGGTGGTTTTTTCTTTCTTACCACAGCAGAAAAGAAATGTGATTAGTGAACAACTTGAATTAATTGGAAAAAAAAAAGAGAGAAGTGCCCACTCTTCCTCATCTTTGCATATTAGCTTAAACTGAGACCTGATCCGTGGTGAAAAATTAAACTTGTGGTCCTAGCAGTGCGGTATAAATGAATGTAGATGTATTCTGTGAAAAGATTTATTTTAGTAGTTTGAGTAAACCTGAAGGTGTAATTTTATCGCATTACTAGCAAAGTGTTTACATTGAGCTAGACATTACTGACAGCGGTAGCTGACAGTCCTTACTGAGGCCTGGTCTTGAAAAAACAGCAAATGTGTGACTTGAAAGTGTTGAAACGCTGCTACCCATGTTGGTAACAGGACCTAAGAGTCAACACGGTGTCCTCCGAGGATCGGTGCCAACTGCTCCCTTCACATCTGTGAGGAGAGGATGAGTCTCCAGCTCAAGCGTCTTCTTCACTCTGTGGTACCCATCAGGAAATTGGGATCGTTGTATCTTTAGGCTGTTGATGTCTGTGAGAATCGAGTTTTGGTAGGGCTTTCTTTGGTATCATTCATCACGCTCGTTTAACCTTTAAAATATATCAACCAGTCAATGTTTCTTTTTCAACTAATCAATAAATAAATAAGCAAAACAAATGACAACCTCATAGCTGACTTTTATGTCTTCAAATGGCCTGACTTTTGATGTCATCCTAAAACTTGCGCTATTGAGCTGATGTGGAATGGGACCAGGCAGCACGATGACGGGCAGTACTAGGACAACTTCCATGGAATATGGTATTTTTAAATCATGTTTCTTCTAGCGATTCACTTGAGAATAATAAGTAGTGGATGCAAGCGTGGATTTGGAAGAAAAAAAAAGGTATCCGTTCCCATGCAAAACTTTTAAATTAAAACCAGGTACAGAACCAAGATATTTCTTACGTTCGTATCGCTCCGCCTCGAGGGTTTATTGATGTGCAGAGGAGGGTTCAGCATATGGGTGACCCTGTGTGCTGACACTGGAGTGAGGGACACTCAGCTATCGGCTCTTTTTGCTTTCCAGTTTCCGCAGTTCGGACATCTGAGGCAATTTCTGATTTCTGTAACATTCCCAGAAATTCTGTGCCATAATTAGGACGGGATTTCCACAAAAGCGCTTAGACCTAAGCTGCCCAGTCAGCGTCTTGGGCTTGCGTAGACACTGTGGGCCACTGGTCCTTGTGGAGGCTGTAGGACCACTAAACGTTTCCAGAGGACTCGTTGCGACATTTCCAGAAATAGATTTCAGTCTTTCTGTAAGATGGAGGAAAAGGTTGGTTGGGTTTGTCAAGTCCTTTGTTTTTTACAGAATTAGTTTTGATGGATGAAGTGGTAGCAGAGAGTTCTGAAGTTTGCAAGTGGTATTTATTTATTGCACTGTGTGTTCTTTTATGGTGGTAGTTATTCAACCATACAAATTAAAAAGTCACTTCAAAATCAACTTATTCCCAGAAAGATCAAAAGTTTCGTAGGAAAAAAACAAAACCTCAAACCTTAGACAAAAAAAAAATCTCTCAATAGGAGGCTTCCAACTATTGCATTCCTAATTCTATTCCTCTTTCCCAGGGGAGAATGTTTTATTTCTCAGACACAGCCTGGATCTGTCTCTTCTGCTGAGGAAGTGCCACCTTAGAGAGGTTCTTCAAAATGTTGACATCTGACCATTAAAACCGCCTCAAAACCCCCCAAACTGCTCCCGGGAGCGGTCAGAGCATTGCAATAATGAGTGATTTTTATTCATTACCATGCTGGTTAATGTTAGGATCTGTAGTCAGTTTTGTACTCTATTTTCTTTGGGATTTTGTTATAATAAAAGCTTTTTTTTTCAGTCTCATCCTATTCAGGAAATCAGGTAAAGGCTTGCTCGCTAATCAGTGGTTTCAGTGGTACTTTTACTTCATCTAAAAATTCAGTATAGGGATTTCCTTAATGAAGACCATGTGCATATTTTTAAGTATATTTTTGTACTATTTTTAGAAAGAGCTTTCAGTTTGTAGTTAAAAGCGTTGAAAAACATCTAGATGGGTAAAACAAATACAAATACAATAGCTACAAGATCCACTCATAATTAAAATCCAAGGGGAGAGAATACATACAATAAATCAGAATTTATATGAACCAGATGTTGTCTATTTTGGGCAGTGGTGGAACTCCATGTGGCTCTCGGAGATGAGGTTGATGCTTTGTGGACAATAAAATATGCTTTTCTAACAGCATCTGCTTGTGTGTCTTGTGCCAGAATTCACACACCTCTGTCATTTGCTGCTCTTCAGACTAAAAGTGGCCTCATTTTAACCTTCTGCGGTCGAGTTTGTGGAGCTTGGTTGTTTTAAAAAGCTTTAAAATGGAGGAGGAGAGAATCTGCACGGGTAGTGGGATGCTGCTGGTGAAGAATTGCATCCTGCTTCAAAGAAAGGTGCTGTTGTTGTAAGCCTTTTGCAAAAGTGGTTCTGTTTTAAAAGCAAAATGAAAAAAAAATCTGATACATCGAGGCCGATGCTGTCTGCAGTTTGATTGTTACCCTCTTTCTGTCTCTTCCTCTGCCTGAAGACGTTCCCTACCTTAAACTGAATGTGTTCCTGAGACTACTCGCTGGGGTAATCTAAACTGGTCTTTGCTGTCAGCTGCACGTGTATAAGGACATTTTACTGCTTGTCTTACCCAGCACTTTTGCTGAATCCTCCTGCTAATCGTTGTATCGTGAGCTGCCCCCACAGCCCTGGGGGGAAACAGTGGCACTGGAGCTGCTGTGCCATGGGATGGACCTGCACTGGGTGCTGGGAGACACATCCCTCCAGTGGCATCTCCCTACTCTCCTGTCCCCTTCCAATATGTGGGGGGAAAGGAAGGGCAAGGTGAGCTCTGGCCGACCGGCGACTCTGCACGGGGGATGCTCCCGTTAGGTGGTAAAATGCAAATTTTCTTGCAGCAAGACAATGTTTTCCTCTTGGATTCTGGGTTTTGTGTGCTTTCGGAAAGCATTTGGCAGCCGCAGCAAGTATGTTTACAAAAAGAGCAGAACTGGTAAAGTTCAGGTTCGTGTTTGGATTCAGCCCCAGCAAACTGAAGCTGAAGCTGTGCCAGACGTTTGAAGCTGCCAGACGACAGTTCATCTCAAACAGAAAGCTGAAGAGGGGGAAAGAAATTTGTCAAATGTATTCCATGTGGAATTTCAGGCAATTTAATTTGATTCACTACACTCTGAAATGTCTTGGACTTCCCTATTGTTTCTTTACTTTAACACTAAATTTGATACCTTCTGGGATCGTCAGTGCTTTGTGCTGCATTTGTCACATTCTCTAATTTCCTGGCTTTAGTCTCTCTCTGGTTTAATTGACGGCACCGAGCCCTGCCAAAAGCACTCTGTTAAATTTAAGGTTGCTGGTTGAATCTGGAGGTCACTCTGCCAGCGAGGGGAGAGCTGCCTTTGTGCCGGAGACCACAGTAGAAAGAAGGGGCCGAGGGGCTGAACTGTGTCTCCGTCGGAAGCGTCGGGTAGCCGAGCGCCGAGGCTGCGGGGATGCAGTTGCCAGGACGTGGCCTGTTCGAGGGTGGCTGCAGAGGCCAGGGAGTTTACTTTTGTTCGGTGATGACCAACACCAGAGAGCGTGGAGCTGTGTTTTATTATAGTTTTGCTTTTCCAGTTAATTTCCTGCTCTGTGGGTGATTTTCCCATGAACGTGGGGAAGACTAAAGCCCGGCCCTGAGGCAGGACGCTGTGGCAGCAATGCCGCCCTGCCATCTCTTGACCTGCCCGGTGTTTATTACCCACTCCAGTGCAGTTTTGGCATTGAGGCCACATTTTCTTCTCTTGCTGCCTCTGATCAAGTGCCAGAAACGGAACTCAGAGTCTCCATCTGTAAATGAAACTCTCTGAATTTGTCCAAATGTCAAAGCAGTTGAGCCCACCAGGTACCAAACAGTGTTTTATTCTACATAATTTCAATTTCTTCTGAAACCTGAAGGCTTGTGTAGGCTACGGCTAAAGGTAAAGACTGCAGCTGCTTTTTGTGCAGGCAGATGAGCAGAGGTGCACAGCAGCTGCACGTTAAATAGAGCTACCCTGCCTTGATTCTTACCGATAACAAAAATACTCCGTTTCTAATATACTCACCTGAAACATCTGCTCATTTACTGCTTTGTGATTTGACTCCCTGGATCTGTGAACGCTTGCTCCTGCACCAGGCTAAGGAGGACGAGAACAGTCAAGCCCAATGTTGTCAGTGTTTACATGCAAGTCAAGTCTGTGAGAAATTCAGTGTCTTCAGTGGTGCGTCTGATATTTTTTTTTCCCCTGACATGTGCAGCCTCTGTTTCTAGGTGTTGAGAGTTTGTTTGTTTTGAAGAGTGTGAGGAGAGAGGAGCCTGAGGCTATCTGACACGGCTACAGTTGGAGCATCTCTTTCAACTTCTTTTCCTAGGCTGCAAATGGCCTATGTTCGCTTTTTCTTTTTTTTCTCCCTAAAATCTTTCTGCAGCTCCCCGTGTCTTTCAAATACAGTTCTGGCAAGTTGAAAAGAGATCTGTGACACAGAGGAAGAAGCTCCAGGGCCGCCAGGACTGCGTCGGGGAGGCTCTTGGCAGCTGGTAGGGATGGCTGTGGCTGTGCAGGAGTTGGGTGTGCTTGTCTGCTACCCACCGCTGGTCCTAGTGGAGGGATGTTCCTGGTACCAGCAGAGCCGGGCTCTCTGCTCTTCCCAGGGGCGCTGGGGAGAAGGTGCTCGGTGCAGCACACGCGGGATTTCTCTCAAATACAGCCCCAGCCTCCCAACAGCTTCTCCCAGCGATGCTCCTGATGGGCAAGCAACTGTTGTAACCTGGAGATTGCCCTGCGATTATAAAGGCTCCTCACTTGATAATTATCACATTAAGCTACCATAAAATCTGTAGGTTTCCCTCAAGAAATGCATAGTGGTGTTTAAAATCTTTTCCCGTGTAGGTAGTTTGACAAACATGAGAGCGTTGTGAAAATCATTAGCGCCGAGGGTAAAAACCTCCAAATAAAGTGCCCTGGGATTTATTTACTGTGTGCTGTAGTAATAATAATTAAAACACATCCTACTGCAGGTAACTCCCACAACTTGCACTTCGCTCTGAAGCTGAGAAACTCATTGATTAATCCATGGGGTCAATCAGTCCATCCTGTTTGGAGAGTTAATCATAGAAAGACTGTACACCAGCACCAAGAGTGAAACGGGTTTATTTACTGCTGCTTAATCAGAGAACCCAAACTCTCCTGTAGAGTGGTGAGAGGTTTGTTTCTACTTAGCCTTTAATTGCAAAATGATCTCATTAGTGCTGTAGTGAATCTCAGTGCTATCCTACAGATGCGTGGAATTTCAAGAAGAGCAAAGAACAAAAATGGTTGCCCGTAAAAACTCGGCATTTGCCAGAAGAACGGTGCGGTTGGTATTTGCAACATTACCCAAACCAAGCTTCTCTTTATTGGCTTTCTTCATCTGAAGCTAAAACATCAGCTGCACATTCCAGTGGCTTTTGGTCTACCTTGCTGTTAAGGACAGAGGAGGGCTGAAACTACTGTGGAGGGTTTTTGTCCAAGGATGAAGATGTCTATTGAGAACAAGAGTGGAAGCCAACAGCGTAGTTACTGTGGCGTTCACCAAGGAAAAGGGTAATGCAATGAATTATCCCAGCTCAAGGTGCTGCTTTGCAGAGGACTTCAGTCCATATCATTGTCTTTCTTACCAGCCTGTGCCATCAGTCCCTGGCTCGCTTATTAGTTAACCATTTCCAAAATGTCTCGGTAGGGTAGAGGCAGAGTGACAGGATCTCAGATGAGCAATGAAATCCCCAATAAAGTGTTGCCAAAGCAGGTGCTGGAAACCCAGAGGTGGGGTTAAAGCCCTGAGCATAAAAATGTGGAAAGCAAGTGGAAAATGTCTTTAATGTGGGGCACTAATAGATACAGGTTCATGTTCCTGTGCTGAAGAAAAGGCTTGAATGTGAGTTCCACATCATGCAAATCCAATTCGAACTCACCGCCCTTTGAAATCTGCATAGTATCTCTCTGCCTTTGTGGGAAGAAGCTTCTGGCTTGGATTTAGAAAATTGGGGATGAAAAGGCTCCTCTTAACCCAATGCTAAATAGCAGGAAGAGAATAGAGGGGAATATTCCCTTTACTAATATTCCCTTTACTAGTCCTTGTTTCTAATCAGATAAAAATAAGTGACAGCGTAGGAAGAATCCCGCTACTAACTGCCAGAACATGTCGATTTATCAAATTTTTCCACTGTTGCTCTTTTTTGAGCTAGCCTCAGAGCTGACAGTGTATGTTTTACAGTGCAGCAAGGTAGATTGATTGATCCTAAATAGAAAAGCCTTTGGGGTCTCAAGCTGATGTTTTAGCTTCAGAAAAAAAACCTGAGTAAAGCATGTTAATGTAGAGAAAGGAGCCTAGTTTAATTGGACCAACTCCTGGCTTGCTGAAAATTAATGGCCGGCTGGCTGTTGCCAGAGCGATTCATCTTTTCTATCGTGTTTTACAGTCCTTCTCTCCAGGGGTCTGTACTCCCCTCCAATTCCAATACCAAAAGTGAAATACACTTCTTTTTTCTTCCTTCCTTAAAAACATGTATTTTAGTTGGATTGGCTTCCAGTAAATGAAAAATAGCACTGGTGGGAATATGAAGGAGGCGCAGGCAATGTCTGGGAATTGGGTTTTGTTTACTGTAGGGCTGGTTTTGTTTTGTTTCAATGGGATTTAGATCTTTTTTTTTTTATTCATGTACTCTCAACTCCTCATTGCTACTGGCTGACTGTACAGGTGACAGAATGACTTTCTAAAGGATCCCGATTCCAGTGTGTTGAAATGTATTGTTCCTTTTCTTTTCATCTGGCCGTGGAAACAGGAAGCCGGTGTAAGCAAGAGCTGTTAAAAGTGAATGTAAAGCTGGGGAAAAGTGTTGAAAGCATTTAGGTGGCTCTGGAAATGAAAAGATGAATTTTCCATGTAGTTCTATCAAGCCTACAGAAATATTTATTTTTTTTTTAATAAATGACTTGTGCTTTCTCAAGGCTCAGCGCTTTCCCCATAAAGCCTATTGGAAGCTGTCCGGGCTTTGCGAAAGCAAAAGAGCCTGGAAATATTTGAACAAGAGGTAGTTGGGAGTTCAGTGGTGTGTGCCCAAAACCTACGTGGATAATTTGATCGTGGAAGGGGTTGAGCTTTGAAATTTGAAGTGAGGAAATTAAAAATGTACTTTTAAACGTAAAATCCTTTTATGTGCCGTTTGAAATCTTTCTCTCTCGCCGCTGGAGCTGGATTGCTCCTTGTTTGCCGATTCAGTGGTGTCACCGGTTGACTGGCACATGGAGTCACTTTTGACGAGCATAGGATCGGTCGGGAATGGCGTGAATGTTGTGTTCTTGCATAATCCATATAGGAGGATTCGCTGCAACTGAAGATTGCAAGATGATAAATAAAGAAGGATTTTGTTTAACATAATTACATATGGGAAATTGTTATGGTAATTTGTTACTATTCCAGTAAGGCAAATATTAGCAGTCATAGCTCAGAGATCGTAAATAATGCACTGGAAAATTGGATGTAATGTTTCACATTGACCTGAGATACGGAAAAGGAGTAAAATTGCAGCAGATTTCTGTACCATTAATTGCAAGAAAATAACATTAAGAACATGTTAAATCATGCTAAATGTTTTCAGCAGACGATAGACTGTGGGGCGGTTCATTAATTTTCCAAACTCATTCATTATTTTTAGTTTTTTACTCTGAGAACACTTAATGAATGATCAAGGATTTGTGAAGCCGAGGGTGTGAGCATGCACATTTTCATATACGTTCATATATCAACCAACATACATCATTTATCTCCAACAGTTTTCTGTATCAAAGCATTTTCTTAAACTGTATACTCTTAAACTTGATCACTAGGGATATGTCTATTAGACTCTGAAGTAGCTGTTTGAATTGCTGTTTTTACCTTTTACCAGTAGAGTCTGGTTCTCCCACAGTGCTATAAATATTAAATAAAGACACTAAGAGTTTATTAGTGTAATATTTTTTATGGGGACACGGCTGAAAATGTAACCTATAAAATCAGTAATTGGAAGATGAAAATTATGCGTGGCTTCTATCAGGTTTTGCAGGCATCGTTTTTTCCTGGCCTTGCATTGTTTTTCTTGTACAGAAGGAGAAGGGCTCTGAGTGTTTTATTAACTGCAAGCAGCAAATCTGGCTGTGTATTGTGTGATAGTACGGGATTTACTGTAAGCAGGAATGGCACAGAAATAGGTCTCCAGAATTATACGTAGCATGGAGTCTAAGTGTAACGGCTCAAGTCGGTTTTCGTTTCCACAAAACACCGCAGGAGCAACGTCGCCAGGTTCTTTCAGCGTGGTGCAAAAAGCCTGTGGTTCCTGAATACGTTCATCCTTTAATACAACAAAAATAAAATCCTCTTGCCTTCCATTCAGCATTAGCCTTTCCTAGACAAGAGATTTTAGTCCCAGAACTCCACCGTGTATTTAGGTTTGTTGATAGGACTCCACGCTGTAAAACAATCACAATAATAAGTTGTGTGACATGTCTTAATTTTTTAACCCAGTGCTAATTTGGAACCATGTCAGTGGTTTGTAGGAATAAGAATCTGCCTCTGTTTGCTTTTGGAAGTGCCTGTAGAAGTCCATTTTTATCTCTTGTATTTGGTTAACATTTTTCTCTCTTGTATTTGGTTGACCTGTCTGTGGGCAATGTCATCTGGCAGTTTGAGAAATGGGGAGCCTGAATTTCCAGATTCAAATCCCAGCTTTGCTGGGGATTTCCAGCGTGGCCGTGAGGAATTCAAACTTGCAGTTTGTTCCCGCTGCCGTAAAACAGTTTTCTGACAGAACCATGAAGGGGTTACGTGAACATAAAGAAAGATGCCTCAAAAATGTGGCTCCATAAAAGTTTCTACTGCATCCTTACTCGCTCAAATAAAGGAAGCTCTCCAGTGAGGCAGAGCCTGCTCCATTTCACATTAGCACTTGATGGAGAGACCGGTTTGTGGGACTGTGACGCACACACAAGGTGCCCGGGAAGAACATACATTTTTTTTTTTTGGTTACCTGAATGGTTTCATGCCTGTTCTTAGGCAGCAGGTTCCTATCCACTAAGGAGCTGGGTGTTTTTAATTTCTAATGAGGTGACATGCAAGGGGATGCTGGCCCAGGACTGTCACCCTCTGCAGAAGCCAAAGATGGATGGGTGTAGATGGATGGGAGCATTGGGCCAGAAGTGCCAGGGCAGGAATACGAGTGATTTGCTGAAGATCACACAAAAGAGACATTTCTGTACATGCTCAGGACTCTTCAGGTTACTTGGAGATCTGAAATTTCCAGAACTTATAAGCCATCCTCATCTTAATGGTGTTGGCAGAAGCGGTGCGAGGGGCGGACTTGGCAGCTTAGGTTTATCACGGTCAGACTGGGTGTAAAGGGAGCCGTTCGAGAGGCAGAACTTGAAAAGCCGACAGGATCCCACTGTAAATACTGGTGTGTGTCTGCTGCTTTGAAGTTCTTCAGGAAAGAAACATCTTTGCAGTGATAATCCTCGAAACCACAGTGAAAAACAGAGTCCTGAAGGCAGCCATATCCTAAACCGTGGGATGATGTCCCGCCGCGGGGTATGTCCTAATAAATAAGTATTATCCCTCCTGCTCTTCCAGCCCTATGCATCTTGCCAGAGGGGGCACTTTTTAATGGACTGGGAGAAGTTAAAGGAGAATCCAGAAGGTTAAGGCTTAAAGCAAATTCTTTGGTTTATACCATTTATAGTCCTATTAAATTCAATATATTTCTCAGACATTTAGGGGGCAAGGGAGTTCAGTGTATTCGTACATCTTTCAAGATCCTCACTTGATCATTTGACTCTGTCCAGATAACTTAACAAGCTAAATAATAAAAGGGAACAATGCAAAACTTGTTGAATTTTTTTTTTTCACCCTGTGTCTTTTTTGAAGAAAAATACCATGGTGTTTTTTTTTTTTTTCTCTCAGATGCCCAGCAGTTTGCTGCAGACTCCTGCAGCTTTCCTGCCCATCACTCAGTACCTGGTTCAGCATATCAAATTGTCATACTTCTTCCTTTCATAGAGAAGCAATTAAAAATGATGAGGGTAAAGGGTTAAACCTAAAAGCCCGCTAATGAGGGTGGCTTCTTGGGGTTTTTTTTTCATCAGGCATTTGATGCTGTTTTCAGCATAAGCTTTCGATAAGCATCACTGAACATTTTTCCAGAGTATACTGAAAAAAAGTTTCCTTTTTCTACCATCCTGTAAAAATGATAGATGTGTGGCTCTGCTGTTTATAGGAAATCTTAATTACTGATGCTGCAGCTTTAGAATGCTAAATTCATGCAATATTCTTTCAACTTCACACTGGACAAAGAAAGACGGATTTGTGTCCGCAGAGACATCTAAGTCTAGTGAACAGAGCCAATGTCTGTTTGTTTATTTATTAAATTATTTTAAAGTCAAGAGTTACATTAGCTGCAAATGGCGTACATTTAGAGCTTTCTAAAGGAGAAAAAGGAAAGAAAAAAAAAAAAGTAAAACTTTTCTGCCATTGGATGAAATTTTAATTCCTGTTTCCATAAGAGCAAAGAGTAGAGGTAAGAGGTAGAATTCGAAAATACGGATGAGATCTCCTTTCCTTGAGCTGTGTTATTTATTATAGAACAATAGGTTGGTTTTTCCCCCAAGCCTATACACATATATTTGTAAAAAATGTTATATATCTGTGTGTATATATATATATATATATGATGCATATGTGTGTGTATTGATATATATAAAAATCAGTGCATGTCAGTAGTCATGTAACATCCCAAGGAATCACTTTCCCAGGGCAGCAAGGAGGATGAGCACAGGATTCCTAATGAGAGTCCTTGGAGCCTTGTGGTCACGGTGTGAGCAGTCAGTCCATCTCTACTGGGCCGCAGATGTGTTTTCTGTGCTGTGTATGAGCAGTGCCTAGAGCAGGAGCAGCAGCTGAGTGTGGCAATTCCTGATACTTGGGCCCTGACGAGTTTCTGAATCATCTCCCCTGTGTGGTTAAATCATGGAATCATAGAATGGTAGGGGTTGGAAGGGACCTCTGGAGATCGAGTTCAACTCCCCTGCCAAAGTAGGACCACCCAGGGCAGGCCACACAGGAACAGATCCAGGTGGGTTTTGAAAGTCTCTAAAGAAGGAGACTCCACAACCTCTCTGGACAGCTTGCCCCAGGCTCTGTCACACTCACAGTGAAGAAGTTTTTCCTCATGTTGAGGTGGAACTTCTTGTGTTCCAGTTTGTGCCCATTGCCCCTCGTCCTACCACAGGGCACCACTCAAAAGAGCCTGGCCCCTTCTGCTTCACACCTACCCTTCAGATATTTGTAAGCATGAATAAGATCCCCTCTCGGTCTTCTCTTCTCCAGACTAAACAGCCCCAGATCTCTCAGCCTGTCCTCATAAGAAAGGTATTCCAGTCCCTTCATCATCTTCGTAGCCTCTGCGGGACTCTCTCTAGTTGAGATCTTCTGGAGAGCTGCCCTGGTGAGCCATGGCCTGTTGCTCCTGTGCAGGCAGCTCTGCACGCTGAGGTCCCTCATAGTGACTAGACACTATGGAATCCGTATGTCCTTGAAGCCTTTTTGTGCTTTCATCTCCGAAGGATTCTTCGGAGGGGAGCTGGCTGTGGGAATTTGCTCATTGCTGAGCATTGGCCTACCTGTGCTACCTGTGAGGAGCAACGTGGAGCGGAGACGTTGCTTGTTTCAAAAAAATTAGTCTTAATTTCTCTCAGGATTTTCTCTGTCTCTAGTCAAGTTTGTTTTAAACTAATGGAAGTAATTAGCGAGTCACAGAGGGACTTTGTCTAAGAGGTAGCCATTTTTAGATAATGGAGCATAAAAGTCGACACGGAGACATATGACACCAGAGCAGCATGTTGGAGCCATGCGCTGTGTCTTAAGCAGATGTTTAAGTACTTTGAATACTGAAATCGCTACGTACATGTATAGGAAGGAATTTATTTAATTTTTTTTTCTCTCAGACTACTAGTACACTGTGGGGCTTTCTTTTAATCTCAATAAAATCAAAGTAAGCTCTGAGTTGTTTTTAATGTGCAGTCATTATCACTCCTTTCTCTCTTCCTCAAATGTCTTTATGTACATGATATGTGGGCACTTCAGGAGGTATAGCTGGAACTCGCTTTTTTGCATTGCCAATATATAGCAGAGGAATGCAATAATGCACCAGCTGATGTACTTCATTTCGAACAATGCTGATGGCATGGAGCTGAAAATAAAGAATATACTGAGTGAAGCACTCAGTGTGTTCACACATATTTATTATAGCCATGAATGTGGGGGAGAGCTGTAGAAATTCCTGAGAGATGAAGGAGATCTCACAGCAGGGTGGTCCCCAGGGGTACAGGGTGTGCAGCGTTGGTTCTGGTAGGTACCACTAAACCATGGGTGTGTTTAACCTTCTTTGGTGCTTTCATGAATTTTTATTTTTCAGATTGGTCTAAAAACTAAGCAAGCAGAGCAGAGCCTGGCATGGGTGCAAGAACTGACCTGGGATTACCCCTATGGTCAAGTTGATGGTAGCGCCATAGAGTTTTGGAGTTAACGTTGACCACGCATTCTCCTCAGAGGGCCATTTAGAAGTGAAACCTCATTGAGGAGGATAAGAAATTTTGGCCTTCAGGAGATGAGCTGTTGTGTGCTGGTTGATCTCACAGCCGGAGCATTGGCTTTCTAGCATGGACTGGTAACCCTCAGCACTGGCTGGGTTTGAGTAGGATGACCCGTGTGCTGCATGGCACATAGCGCCTTGAGAAGGGCCCAAGCTCCAGCTCTGACAATGCTGAAGCTTGAAGCCTCAACACAGTCACAATTTTTTTCCTTTTTTAAAATTTAACTTCTAAGAAGTGGGCTTTGACGTTTGAGGTAATTCTTAGCTTTTCTGAGAACTCTGGAAGACTTAATCCCATAGGTTTTCTCCTTTGTTTAACTCGATGGAAATCTCACTGTAAGATGGAGATCCCCTCCTCTAGACCTCTGGATATCTGCCCTGTGCTCTCACTCAGTGACTGAAAGCCAGGGTGCCAAGAACTTCAAACTGTGGTCAGAGTAGCAGTTAAATACTATCCTGTCCCTCAAAATACTGTGACAAACATTTCATTTAAACTTTGAGTAATGCAGATGTTACTTCCTGTTAACATTGAAAAATATTTGTTGTGCTTCTGGAGACAGAAAGCAGAGATAACTGGTCAAATGTCCTGGCTGAAGCACGTCCGATGAGGTAGGGGTGGAGGTTGTTTGCTGCAGTCTGAGCTACAGTGGAAAGTATAGATGGGCAAACGCCTGCTTTTTGAAACAAAACTGAGGGACTTGTGTTTTCCCTGGATTCCAGATTAAACAAGGTTTTCATGATGTAGTCTATGACAATGAAATTGCTCAAAAGCGTTACTCACGGGTTTTTTTATAAACTAGATAACTTTATCCATCTTCTTTTTTATAAATCAGTGTGCGACGTTTGCTGTTTGTGCCCAGTAGTTAGTACGTTAGTACAGGTAGCAGTTCCACACCGCGCACACAAGAATATAAAAATTTGGTCTAAATAAATACGTAGCGTGAAAAGCCTTTGTAAGATGTAGTTACGACGTGATCACAGCACCCTGGTTATTGCAGGGGTGCAGTTTGGTGAAGGCGGGGACGGGTTTTCCCTTCCTCTGCCGCAGTCTGCTCCCTATTTCTCCATACAGTGCTGGTACTGGGGGCTTTGGCAGCGGGACTGGTCGAGCAGTTCCCTGGCTGCCTGTGTTCTTTCACCTGTGCCATCCCTCGGATATCTTTCTTTAAATCCGGATTAGTCCCTCATTCAACTCAAAGCAGCACTGCAGAAGCAGTCAGCAATGGTGTGGGGGGAAGGGGACAGTTGGAGTAAAACTGGCCCGCGAGCTCCTCTTGCCTGAGTTTCCACTTCATTCATCCCTTCTCCTCCCACCACAGCCAGTCGAGGCAGAACTCATCCGACCTAGCTTTATTTTGTGCAAAATCTCGGTGCTTGCTGAAGCTGCATCAGATACGGACTGGGAGGTTTTCCTCATGTCGGGGCAGACCAGGAACTTTGCTGCTGAGCGCTTGGAAGCCGCTGCCTGAGAACCCGCGTAACGATCCTGGCTAGAAAGCCGTAGATCCGTTCTCACGCGCTTGAGATGTTTTTACGGGTACAATATGTTTTCCTTCACCACATGTGTGTTCCGCTCCGTGGAGAACTCAAATGGCAGAAAGTGTTTTGTTTCCGATGTGATTAGCTGCAGGTTCAATTTCTATCAGATTTGTCAATTTTGTCATATAATGGTTTGGGTTTTTTCCAGCCTAATGTATGTGACATGTTTCATAATGCCAATAAAAATAGTTTTCAAACTAGACTGTGAAAGAATTTGACCAAAAAAAAAGGCTGAAAATAAAAATGTCAGCAACTGGAGAGCTTTGATCTGACAGTGTAGGCTTTGATATGACACACTGTGGTTTGTGAAGCAAAGTTTTACAGTTCGTCTTCGCGATAGCTGTAGTGTGTGAAGGGGTTGNTTTATTTTGTTTAATTTTTGTGGTGGTTGTTTTTATATATCTGATAATGGAATTGTTATGGGCTTTTGAATTTCAGTTAAGAATGTTCAAATAGGCTATCTGGTAAGTAGGTTATTGAAGGGTTAGGGAAATGGAGAACATTTCATGCAAAAAAATACCCACAGTGTGGGTAATAGACTCCAGTCGAATTTAAGAGATAATGGCGACAAGGGAGAAATCCACTTGTAGAAATGGGGAACAGCTGTGTTTGAGATCTAATGAAACTGTATCAAATACTTTAAAAATGGCTTGCAATGTCTTCCCTGGGGAACGGAGATAAAGCACAAGAGCACTCCTGAAAGGTCGAAGAAACAGTTAAATCATTTCCTTGATGGTTATTAGAGATATAGAAGACATCGGTGAAAATTAAATGTCTGAAACTTGTATTTGATTGCTTTCCTTATCACGCCAATCTCACACATTTCTTCCATCTCTTCCTCTCTGTTCTAGTAAAATTTAATAACTGTGCCGGTAACAAGGGAGTTCGGTATGAAACCAACAGCCTGGACTTCAAGGTGAGGGCAGATGGGACCGTGTACGCTGCCCACCACGTGCAAATGCCCTCGAAACAGCTGATCTTGGTGGTGACCGCGTGGGATCCCCAGACCCTGGGCAGATGGGAGGCGATTGTCAGGTTTCTGGTGGCAGAGAAGTCTCAACACAACGGACACAAGGTAAGAAGATTTCAGAGATCTTTTCCTTATTTCATTCTTCCATTGCCAGTGTTCCCCAAACCTCTGAAAGTTACGTGTGGTGTTGAATTGTTTGTGTTGTCTGGTCTGTACTTCTTAAGGAAGTGTCTAGATAGAAGATACCACGAGCAGTGTTAAATTCCCTGCATATGATCCTTGAACCTCTCTGAGAGAAATGATTTAAGGTCACCAGTGAGGGAAGTGTTCTTCAAATTCATACTTTTGTACTTTTAAGTGACCACTTGGCTTTTTTATATGCTCTAATATACTGCAGGTTCCATACCTTGTGTTTGCATCTCACTGCTAATTCTCTCTCTTGACTTTTATTAAATCTGCAAATGAGGAGTGCCTCCCTCTCTCCAGGGTCAAAGTCAACCATCTTCTTGAGAAAAATAAGGTTAAGTTCAGGGGTCTTTAGTGACAGTCTTTAGACCTGGGGTCACACACTGGCTGTCGCTGCCGTGCTGCTGAGATGTCTCCCTGGTTTCCCAGCGATTCTTTTTTCTCTGCAAGCCATCTGCATGGCCTGGCAGCTCCGTGGGGGGCTTCCAGAAGGGAGACTTTGAGCTTGTTCCCTTCCGATGCAGCAAGGACGGGGAGCCTGCCGCTACCTCATAAGGGCCATCCGCTCACACGCAGCGCGGGTCGTCGGGGCAGCAAAACACAATGTGGCACCGTGGTGGCAAACGTCCCCTCCGCTCAGTGCCAGCATCTCGCCTTCCCCACAGCTGAGGAGTGTAAAGCCAGTACTGTTCAGTACTTCAGGCAGAAGGTTACAGATGCTTGCTTTCTTTTTTTCAGTTCCATACACGTAGCTGAAAAGCAGGAAGCATCTGTCCCTGCCCAGCAATCTGCGAGCGGTAGCGCTTCAGTTAAACGCGGCGGTGGACTGCACGGCCTCCTTGTAATTGGGGACTGCTCCTTGAGTAGCTGTCTCTGTCCCACCTCTTCCATATCATCTTTGGCAGCAGCAGTTCACCTTTTCATTTTCTCCTCCTTCCTTTTTAGTGTTAGTCTAGGGCTGAAGATCCTGTACTACGCTGAGGAAACGCAGTGGTATTGTCTGGTGCCTGCTCAAAAAGCCCAGTTCTGTGATGGTTGGGCGGTTACATTTAAGCAGGATTTGGTAGGAAATTTATAGAAGAGCCTGATTTATTACTAGATCTTGAAGACCTGCAGAGCTAGGATAAGGATGTGTGTCCTGGGGAATAGTCATGGCTAGTTCGAGGGCAGACGAAGTCGCCTGGCCATGGCTGTGGTTGGAATCGACACACCACGATAGTTGTCACAAGAGCATGGCTGGTCTCTCTTTCCTCTTTTCTGCAGTGCTTGGGCAGGGGTGCAGGGGAGGAAGGAGAGATTTTCTGTGCCGTGTTGTCAGAATGCTGCCCTGTGAGTCTGTGCCGTTTGGGAGAATTTTTTGCCACGTGTGAGACAGAAAGGAAAAGACTTGGAGAGACTTAAATCTCACACTTGCCCGATGGGCTGACCCCTGAGGTTTTGCATGGCTTAAGAGTTGCATAAATACATTTCTGCTGCTCTTCAGTAAGGCTCTGGCTTGTGCAAGATATAATTAAGCCCTGTATGTTATGTCAACTGTATCTGCCATTTTCTAACCAAAGAAATACTGCTTCCTTCTAAAAGTAATTAAATATTGAAGGAACAAAGTAAGATGCCTTATATACTGCTTTAAATTTCTTCTCAGTGTAGCAAAAAGAAAACTGAATAAGCGCACATTTCTGCTTTAGTAAAATATTTGGTTGGAAATTCATCTAATGTTAATGTAAGCTGAACTCTGGTTCAAAACAGAGAGAGCTAAGCTTTTTAAAATTCATACCCCTCCTTTCTAAAAGCCTTATTAGTGTGTAGTTTGAGGCTGGAAAAATATGGAAAACAAGACTAATGACAAGGTCATAAGCAGTTTTATTGTGGGTCCCTATAGCAGGCATCCGACTTGTGTTTTATTTGAGTGCTTGTGCTGTTTGCAAGCAAATAATCCTTTGCTTACTAAAGAAATAAATATGATTATGAGATTATTTTAAAAAATAATAGTGTTTATGCTAAAAAAAACCAACCCAAATCCTAACAATATCCAGTTCAATGTGTTTCAGGCCATGACCCTAATATACTACATTGCATGGCTTTTACTAGAAACAGATTTCACGTTTGGTTTTGTGTAGTAGAATACGACTCGAGCAGAACTACATAATTTTTTTAAGACATTTCAGACTGTTGTTTTATATTCATGATACGGAGACGGCAAATATGGGAGAGAGAGGAAAAGGTGACGTGAGAGAGGGAGAGAGACCAACTCTCTATTCTGGCACAAACATCCATTTCCATTTTACTTTGTAAATTGGTGACTGATTTTGTGAAAGTGCTGAACAGTTCCCAGACATTAAAAATAATTGGCGTGAAATTTGCCTTACTGCACCTACTGATCTCTGTTTGCTGGCATCTGCAGCACAAACAAGTCCTCCCTTGCTCCATTCTCTGTTTTTCTGTAGGCTTGGCAACCTACATCTTCATGGCAGCCCCGCTGCGTGGCAAGAAACTTACTGCCCCTCTGAATCACCTCCGAAAGGAGAAATCAGAACTTAGTTCACAATTATTCATGGATTAAACCTTCATGAAAATGTGATCAGCCCTCCTGGAAAGCGACTTTTAGTTTATTATGGAGGTTAATACAGAATAAATGTTCTAGGAAAGTCGGGGGTGGCGAGACTCTGGAATAGATTTCCCAGAGAAATTGTGGGTGCCCCCTCTCTGGAGCTGTTCAAGGCCAGGCTGGATGAGGCCTTGAGCAACCCGGTCTGGTTGAGAGATGTCCCTGCCCAGGACAGGGGGGTTGGATTAGATGATCTCTGAGGTCCTTTCCAAGCTAAGCCATTTTATGATTCTGTGAAAGTCAGTGTTTTTGAGATACTGGCTGAGGTTGTCAGGCACCTGAACTGAGGTCCCTGCTCTGCTGCAAATTCCTGGTGCGTTCTTGGGGGCCCAAACCCAGTCTCCTATAGCCTGTCTGCAAAATGGAGGCAGTGATCCACTTCCCAGGAGGGCACAGAGGATAAACCCCTCAATACATGATCCTTTGGATTTGTGATCCTTTATTATCACAACACATGAGACTGGAAATCTGCGTAATGGGCTGGGAGACTGTTGGTGGTGGCCAGCATGCTTTCAGGGTGGCAGATGAGGTCAGGATGGCTCTTGTAAGGATAGTTGTCCCTTTGTATGCTTTCATGGCAAAACCAGAGGGTTTGGTGTCCATACCTGCAGCGGAGATCCCCTGGCTGTGCTGTTCTTCTGGGTTCAAGCTGATATTTTAATGGTGAGCGACCCAATACAGTGATTGTTTCCCTTTCTTCCTCATGTTGGCCTTAAAAGTGTGCTAATTGATTTAGATGACTGAATAACCTGGGCAAATCTGCAAATTTTCGCTGGTAACCACTGTCATGAAACAATTCTTACTACTGCATTAAAGTTGAATGCTAGTAGGATGTAATGATAGCAACAAAGGTAAATATTTTAAGAACCTATTTTATGATAGATGGAGCGTACATTTTTCTCTCCTCCCCAGCAAACACTTGAACGTAAACTTTTTCTCTGGTTAATACAAGTGATGTTAGTAAGTCTAGAAACTTTTTTTGTTCAGTCTTGCAGGAAACCTGATAGCAATTCAATTAGAAAATGCAAATGAGGTCACATATTTCCCACAGGAGTGCTGAATTACCCCAGAGGAAACTGAGTGATATTCTAGCGTAACAATAAATACTTAAGATAAAGTTTCTTGTACTGTTCTTGTCTGGCTGCCTGTTGTTACAACTGAAAGTATCAATCGGACCTGTGGGTGTAATTTGACAGAAAGCAGAGCGAAGAAGATAAGAGAGAACTTTTTTATGAAATAATATAAAGTCCTTGTAGCTTGTGTCAGCATTTATGAAATATAAACTTGAGTAGGATAATGCTCCAGCAGAAAACAAAGTAAAGCCAGTCTTTACTTAATCTGGAATTAGCAGTGCAATGCCTGCTTTTCTAAGAGTGCGTGCTAGTATTTCTAACCATTGGATAGCGATTCAACCAAAAGTCTAAAGATGAAGATTACGTTTGTGAACAAGGGACACTACTGGTGACCGGTTTTCAGAGCATCCTCTTTCTTCGTTGCAGCAACTAAAGTGTTCCTGAGCACTTGAGTAGATACACAGCCATTTGTGCTTCACTTCCAACACTGCCTTCGGTGTCCGTACAGCCCGAGCTCCTCCTCATCGCTCCTTGCTCCACTCCCTATGTTGGCTTGTCCTGTCTGAAGTTCTAGCCCATTCTTTTATATCGATCTTTTCTTTATTTTTCAGTACTTGTATGTGTCAAAGCACGTTAAGGCACATCTGGCAAATTTTCTGCCTTTATTTCTCTATTTTTCTGTAGTTCTCGCCTCATGAGTTAAAATCAGGATCGTAGAAATACAGCATAGGAAGGAATTCACTGCAAAAGAGCTTGGAGACTCAGGGTTTATTCAGTGTATGTAGGATGCCAGTCATCTGCTGCCAGCGACTTATTTCAGAAAAAAAATAGTGTTTTCTTTGAGTCACATTTATGTCAGTGCAAGTTTCTCATTGTCTTAAATTCTGAGTTTGAAAGGATGCAGATTTTTGCAATGTGATATCACTGGGAATTGTCCAATTAATATCTTGCAAATGTATGGGTATGCAGCTAGTGTTTCAGACATTGAGAACTACTGTCAAGAAATCAATCCCTGCTTAAGCCCAGCTTGTGTTTTATTATTTCTCATCTTATTTTGGGCTTCTTTCATAACCCAGGTATGAGTCCACAGCCATGCACTATGAACGTGAAAAGCTAATTCTTACAACCAGACGTGGTTTTTTGTTGTTTGGGTTTTTTTTATTATTATTATTATTTAAAGCCTTTAAACAATCTTCTCTGGCATTTTAGCTGGTTGAGATTTTAAATTCCAGTACAGCCTTTTATTGCTGATCACAAATACAAAGGTCTGTGGGCAAGGAGAGGCTTATTCAGCACTGATCTTGTTTATGACCTCAGTTACTGTGCTAGCCAGGACGCTCTGCATGAAGCCTGGGAGCGGTGAAGATGTACCTTCCCTTCATGGAAGATAAATGACAGCTTAAGTGGGAGCTGTGCTTCCAGTGCTCCTGGTCTTCCTGATGCTCTCAAGTGAGTGCACCTGGAAGAAATGGAAAAAAAGAGCCACTGCATTTGTTCCTTTTCCTTCCTTTCACTGCATTGGGGTGAGAGACCATATGTGGCATCAGGTGATGGAGTTTGCCCCATCAAACGGTGTTATCTCTAGAAAGGGACTGAAGATGTGAGACTGTATTTGACGTCCCACCTTTTTCTGACCGTATTTCTGCACACTAGACAGGCAGTAACTAAGTGCAGTAGAATGGCAGCTGGCATCATTTTTATTTTTGTATCCTCATCAGGGAGACAAGGCTTTGTCTGATCACAAACAGAGAGAGTAGATACAGAGGTTTCTGTTTTCTTTAGGTGAGACGTTCTTTGGGGTTTTAACAAACCAGGTCAGTGGAGAAGATGAGAAGGTGGATGACTGATAAATTAATGTCATATAATTGTTACCAGTGAGATTACTCATGTTTATTGTGGAAGTCTAATGAAAATGCATCAGGTGACCTTGTCTGACCTCATGCTTAAGTGAGCTTGAACATCTAGCATTTAGTCATCTCATGAGGTGGAAGCGATGTTTGTGAAACACAACTCGGCCTGATTTTCAGGTGTGTTGAATCACATTGCTTTGCACTGAAGCTGAGATAAGATATGACATACAGGTGCTCATTGCCTTGGAAAATCAGCCCACTAGGGGAAGTTTCCAAGCGCTGCACTTGCTGCATTTAGTTCTTAAATAGTCAGCATCTTACCAAGGGTCAGGCTCAAAGCCGTACTAGAAAGATCATCCGTAAGTGAAATTCACTCCAGAGCTGTCTTCCTTCAAACAAAAAGAAGTCCTAAGGATTGAACTGTCTACACGGAAATAAGTTTTTTTCTGATAAAACAAAACCCTTGGACTGCTGCGTACTGCCTGCCTGTGATGTGTGCCTTGCCCTTAGGACATCAAAGCCCTTGACCTCTGGTTTCATATTCTTTGTAGTTCACTGCTGAAGTCTGACTGCCACTTCCAAAAAATATTTTGGATTGAATTTCCTAAAAAGAACCCTTCATTGCTCTGGTGGTCTGTTGACCGTTGAGTGGAGACACGAGTTTGAGTAAAGACAAAAAGTACTTCATGCAGGCACATCCATTAAAATAAGACTATTTTAGGGGATGGGAGTGTCCACCTATCTTTGCATTAGCCCTGTGATCTGAGACAGTTTGGTAGTCACAAGCTCAGGATGAAGAAGGACTTCGGTTCCTCCCAAACCCAGGAGGCCAAGTCCCTGCTTGCCGGCCGTGGTTTGTGGTAGTGCAACCATATCATGTTCTGCTCCCTTGGCACTGCTGGATGGAGGAGCGAGGGGAGCCAGCCAGGCACGGTGTCCAGCGTGGCAGGGTGGGCTNGACATTCAAGACCCGCCTGGACACCTTCCTGTGTGATGTCATTTAGGTTCCTGCTCTGGCAGGGGGATTGGACTTGATGATCTTTTGAGGTCCCTTCCAATCCCTAACATTCTGTGATTCTGTGATTCTGTGTGATTCTGTGAGCCAGCCAGGCACGGTGTCCAGCGTGGCAGGGTGGGCTGAGGGCCCACCAGTGAGGAGGAGGATGTCACAGACTGTCTCCATCCAGCAAAGCATTTCAGCACGTGCTTGAATTTCATCGTGCAAATGGAGATAAATCGAATGTGTTTTGTGTGTTCAAAAGTAAGCGTTGGCTTAGGTGCACTCCAGAATTGGGGAATAAAAGAAGAGCAACCTTTTCTCAAGAGCCTCTTGAAATAACCAAAGGATAACTTGAAAGGGCAAACTCGCACGCTAGCACTGGGGAGAAGTACCGGAATGAATTACTTTGCTTTGTGCTAAAATAGCAATGGTGCTTGTGATCTCTTAAATGTCTTGTGATCTTTTTACTTGCAAACATTATGAAGAGAAGGAATATTGTTACATTTAATTCATTGTGATTATTTTAATTCATGGATCTTTTGAACCTCGTGGCTTTAGAAAAATAAAATGAGATTAAAAATTTTCACAGGCTTCTCAAAGGGTAGATTTGCTCCTGCTTTATTCTGTGATGAAGAGCAATTGTAGTAGCCTGAGATCTAGAAGCAAAAAAGTGTTTTGGAATAATTTTTCAAATTATTTGTTAGAAGTTTGATCTGGGTGGAAGAATGGAGCTTGCTAGCCCAGATATTTCATACATTTTTCTCAACAAGATACGTGCAGAATTAGAGAGGTGATATCAAGCTGCAGTGGTGGCTTTTTCTGTGTGGTACGTGATGAAATCTACCACCTTTTTCTCCGATCTATAGGTGTCTGAACAGGTAACAAATATGTAGTATTTTGTAATTTAGTAACTGTGCTCTTGAGAAGTGCTTGTAGTTCTGAAGCCATTGTGCACGGCTTCTTCCAGTTACGAGAATGACATTAACGTGAAGGTAGAAGTGTCTTTTTGTAAACACTAGAAGGTAGAGTACAACAGTAATTTAGATGTTTCTTAAACAATCCTACCTAAGAAGCGCTGCGAGATTAGATCTTACAAAGGGGATGTGAAAAGGTCAAGTTGATGTGGGGAGCTTTACAAGGAAACAGCCTCATCAGAACTTTTCATGTTGGGATAAGATGTTAAAGCCTTAAAATGAGAAAGCAAGCCCGTTGAGAGGTGTGCTTTGTGGATGACGTCATCTTCTTCTGTTCGTTGAAGGCTCTTGCGATATTCAGAGCCTGACAATGAGAAGAAGAGTATCACAGGTGCTTGAAACCTGCGGGGACCATAAAAGATTCTGCCAAAGGCAGATGGATTTCTTATCTATCTGCTTTGGTACATGATTCTTCCAGAGAATGGAAAAGGAAGAGAGTCATTTGAAATCTTGAAAGCGGCGCACAGTCCAGGAGATACCTCTAATCATCAGTGCCGTGTGGCACTGATAAAATAAGTTTCAGCACAGCTCTGTCTCTCCACCCCAGCCAAAACTTCCCTCACTTTAGAGATACCTTTTGCATTTCATGTTTGCTCAGTAATGAACAGGAGCGTGTGTTGCCTGCAGGTGTCCTTACTCTGCCAGTACAAAAGCAAAGCCTATTGAAGTGTTCCGGTGATTTACCAGATTTCAACGTGACATAGTGATAATTTACCAAACATTTAGGCAAACGGAAGATGTGAGTGAGTTCAGGTGATTTCTGAATTTCAATTAAATCGTACTGGGAAATCAGCATCTCTCCCAGCAAGGGTTACCCGGCCAGCAGCCGCCTGAAAAGCCGTGTTCTGGCTTGAGGTGTGAGCTTGAGTGTCGGCTGCTGTCTGTGTCTACAAGGTCCTTATCTAGGCCACTAACCTTGTTAGGTTTTCTGATCAAAAAGAATAAATTGTTTGGTTTGTTTTTTTTCTGAATAAAAGTCTTATATGGCAGCCCTGTGGGTTATACCCTGAGCTGGTGATGCCTCTCTTCTCTGGAGTCCAGACTTAACTTAGCATTTAATGACGGTTGTCCACTAAGGGCTCTGCTGCATCTTATATAAAGAAAGGATCTTCTCCTGCCTGACTTACAAGCCAGTGTTGTCTTCTCCCTTATTAAAAATTCCCTGCTTTTACCTGTTACTCTTCCTTAGCTTTTTTCTTGCTTTGCAGCCCTGCAATGCTAAGGAACATTTTGATTCCTTAGTCACACTGATCACATTTTATTAGTTCTATGGGATAACATTTTCCAAAGCCCGCAAAGCCAGCCAGATACCTAACAGCCTGCAAGTTACACACGTGCCTCATTTTTCAGCTGTCAAGGAGCAGAGCACATACAGGTGGTCGCTCAGCTTTGACACAGACTCCTCGGGGGAGAGGGGTGGTTGGCGTGGCTGATGCACGGGTGTGCATGTTACGTGGCTCGTTCTCCTCCTCTGAGGGCAGTAACTCTTCGATTTTAGTCAAACTTTTTTCTTCGCTGTCAGCTGATGTGTTCTGGAAGCTCATGCACTTGCCAAAACTGACAATTTTTCTTACTAATTGACTCTAATGTGAACTGCTCTATGCAGCCCCACTGCTGGCTGATAAAAAAAAAAAAAAAAAAAAAAA